>JARHVA010005527.1:767500-792500 GCA_037957365.1 Torreya grandis | reverse complement strand
TACATCTTGACCCATACCTAAATTAATATATAAGTTATGGTTATTAATGTTGGGTAGGGTGATCATGAACTATGATAGTATGGGAAATAATAGGAGACTTTAGCTTATATGTATATACTTGGGTGGTAAACATTGTAGTTGTATGTTTGGACTTTGACCTAAATTGATTGATCTAATGATTTTGTCGGTTATTACTTGAGCAATATATTCATAGCAATTAGTAGGACAACATGTATGCATGCATACAATTTTGAGAGTATAAATGAATGATAGATTTGAATATTATGTAGTATATTAATTTATTTTTTTCAATACTTATCTTACTTATGTGCCTAGCATGTGATTCTCTATGGAACTAGGAATGCAGATTCCTTCATCATTGTTATTATCTAGGTTTTTATGTGAGAGTGCTTGGGTAAGCACACAACCCTAAATAGTATGGTGTTATATTTGAGGGTGTCACATAGCTATGGGATTAGACAAGATATTTATAATCTCATTTTTTTCATATGTCATTTCTTCCATGTTTGGCTTAGAGTTCCAACCCCATCGATGGTGATGTCTCATAAAAGACACCATCAAATTTGAAAGGAGAACTACATCAGATCTTAATTTTAAGGAGTGTATATGTAGGGTACCCAAGATATTGGTGGGGAATCAAGTCTAGATCCTTAGGCTAGGTTATGGTGGACTTATTTTCATAGCAATATGTGTGACTAGTTGAATTAGTACTAGTACTTAGTATGGGAATTCAGCATGTGCTAATGTCCCTAGTGAGATTGTAAAATTTCTATATCATGTATTTTATTCTATTGATAGTAGTATTGGAATGATGAAACTATTATTACTTGAATTTTATGATTATAAGACTAACTAAAGTATCCTAGAAACTATGGTTGAATGAATGTTCAATATTTAGTTTGAAAAAGAAAAAATTATTGCATTTTCTAAGAACTACTTTGTAGGTTGTCACAATCTATTTATTAAATACATGTTATATAATAAGATAAGTGATATTTATCCTCACTTCATTTATATTGTAATGTATTCTCTTCAGCCTCTTGAATATATTGATTCTTATATTTTAGTATCCTAAAATATTATAGAAAGTGTCTTGGTTTTTTAAAGTAATGAAAAGTAAAGCATTTATTATTTTTACCTATAAATTTAGATTCAAATTTTACATTTTCCATTTATTTTTTTAACTCCATTGATTTTGAATTTGATTTTTCTCTTTGGTATTTTAAATCTTTACCTTGGTTTCAGGTGTCTATTCTTAAGATCTTATATATAGTCTCATTTTATTCTCATAGGACAACAAATAACCCAATAACTCATCAACACTTATAGTGTTCATGTCCTTACACTCCTCAAGAGTGATCCAAATATGTAATAATTTTTGAGTTAAATGACTCAAAAATTTCGTTACTATAACACTATCTTGTATATTTTTTCCATAAAATGTCATTTTATAAACTAAGTCATTTATCTTCATGCAATATTATCTAACTCCTTCATTATCTAACATTATTAAGTTTTAAAAATTCATTATAAGAGCTTGGAATTTTTATTCTCTCTTACCTTAATATAGCCTTTATATGAAGTTTCCAATGTATTCCATGCCTCATGGGTATTTTTTCATCTTGCAATTATGTGATAGATGTTTGGGTCTATGACAATCTAAAGATAAAAGAATGCTTGTGCATATGCCTTTTCGCCATCCTTTTTCCCAATCTTGAGAATAAGTATTTTGATATTGAGTTAGTGTGTACCCATGGATAAAATTTTGCCAAACTCATTTTCACATAGTAATAATCTTCAAACGATCTCTCTAGTAATCAAAGTTGTTAGCATTGAAGCTGGTAATATTCATACAATCAAAATTCATTGAACCCATGATTCTATCAATAATATCTTGAAACCCTTATATGAATTTATTAAATTAGGATATTATACCAAATAATGGTTTTTATGTATGGATATATCTCAAGTTATCTTTTATTTAATTTGAAAATGAATCTATATATCATCCAATCTATCCCCAAATTAGTAGTGTTGTAAGTATGATTGATGACTAAAAAAATTTAGATTAAAATACATAAACTTGGTACTTTTAATTTTTTAATACCTATAATAAAAATAAGGGATTAAAATATTCAATTTTTTTTCTAAGAACAATTATTGTGCCACACATGTGCACAATATTTTATTAACAAGAAAAGCTAAAACTAGGCAATTACAAGAAACTTACATGATAAATTAATGTTTAATTAAGACCTCACACAAAAAATAATTTAAATAAAAATATAATATAATATAAATAAAATTTTACTCAAGGAAACAATTTTATCTCTTTGATAACACATGATCATCATACATGATGTATTTAATAACAAGTAACACATGCACACTAGATAATATAGGCACCCCAAATCCCTAAAAAGTAGGAAAATAACTAAAATAACATTAAATTTTAATAAATTGGCTCTAAATATAGTTCCCCACCTATTTGATATTAATTTTTAAGTATTTAGTCTTATTTAAGTGTACATTCAGTGAACTAAACTCTAAATAATAATTATATCTATTTTTTAGGAAGTTTTCAAAAAGTGTTCAAAATTGACCAAAAATTTAATAAAGGATAAAAATAAACTAAATAACCCTCCTAGACTATTAAAAAATAAATAAAATAATTATTAAAATAAAAATCAAGTGCCCATATCGGCATAATACTCAACAATATGTGTCAATCTATCAAATCTTCCCCAATCTGAATCAAAAAAATTCAAATGTTGAAACACATGATTTGTATAAAAATATGAACAAGGTGAGTTTAAAGGCTTAAATATATATTATAAACTGACGATTATAATCCATTTGAGGTTAGGTATGTATAAAAATGTCAATATTCTAAAAATAAAAGAGTTAAATACATCATGTTGAATAAAAAATGTAAGCATGTAAAACATGTGTGCTAACATCAGTAGATTATGTCA
Organism: Torreya grandis; assembly: GCA_037957365.1. Taxonomy (NCBI): domain Eukaryota; kingdom Viridiplantae; phylum Streptophyta; class Pinopsida; order Cupressales; family Taxaceae; genus Torreya; species Torreya grandis. Next base: position 789,504 of record JARHVA010005527.1, on the reverse strand, counting down.
TCATAGAAATATTTGATCGTTCATGCATATATGAAACTTGTAACTCAAGGAATACAAGTTTCATGTCAATTATATATATAAAAGAGATAAATAATATTAATAAACATATTAATGAGGCACATAAATGATGATGCATGATAGTAATCATGTTATCACACACAATAGAAGAATATGAGATAACAATCATGACACCACAAGTTCAAAAAATCATATAAACTAAAGACATTATGTGAATATTACTCAACATAAATAGAAATAATGCCATATATTTTACTATAGGTTCCTTTAATACCCATGAAATGACAACACACAATAACTAGACACATAGAAATACACAAGATATCTCACAATGTAATATTCATCCATGACCACACATATAAATAGACAAGATAGATCATAATTTAATATTTATCCATGATAAAAAACATAAAACACATCTATGATAACATAATACACTCAATATATTCATACAATATACATTAAATATAAACACAATGTAACAAAAATTATTTTTTTCATAAGATGTACCACACAAATAAGTAGCATAACATGCAAAAATAAATAAATTATAGTATATGAAATCAACTAATGTCATTATCACATATATAAAAGTACCATATCCATAGATAATAAAAACCTAAAGAGTATACACAATATCATTTCATGTACAAGAAATATAATTATTTAAATATGATCAATGGAATAGTATGATCATGCCAAGTTCACCAAAATGTTTTAAATTATTTAGGGCTTAGGTGGATCTAAAAAAACTAAAATTAGAGTAATTTAGATTTCATAAGATAAGGATTACAATACCCATATGAATACTGAAAAATTAAATATTTCACTCACTAAATATATAAATAACTAAGGGAGATGTTACTTGAATGACATCCTACTATATTTTTCTTATTGTCTATGTGAAACCATCTAAAATAGGTTGAAATTACTCAATGATAACCTAGATCAAGAGAGTAACTATCAAGATATGTTAGGATGCTACTAAAAAATGCTCAAACACCTATGGAAAATAGTAACATATAATATATGCTAGAAATATATCTTTTGTTTTTAATGAATTATTCTACCATATATTTATACATCTATTTGTCATGATGATTCCCTTGTAATTTTTTATCATCAACCTATGTATATATTCTAGTTTTCTCTTATTTTAATTAAATCCTTGGATCCATTTTTATAATTTACTAACCTTAAAAAATGGGATATAAATATGGTTTGAAAAAAACTCAACAACACTAATATTATTGGTTTATCATTTATTACATTTTAATAATACAAATAGGGATCAAACTACACTTAATTCTATCACCTTTTGTGTGTGCACACTCAATAGTGGTATTCTAGAGTGCATTGTATCCCTTTAGCTTTCAAAACTTGATAATATACAACTTTTAAAATAATTTAGGTGTTCATAATTGGATTATGCAATGTTAATTTGAAGGTTATTAACATTTTTATGATTTAGGATGATTCCTCAAGGATGTGAAAAATGTAGTCCTCAATGTGCAAGTGGTTTTCAAGTAGTAACCAAGTATGCACTAGATGTAAATGGCCTCAGGGTCTATGTGCATATATAGATGGATCTTTATGTATTTTTGATTTCTAACCAAAATGAAAAATTTGTAGTCTAATATAAGGGATGGATTTTATTTTTATAAATATCCATTTGAGGAACTTAGGATACTACCAATGAAAGTAAATAGTACCAAAATCTGGTAGTGTCTAACTATTATTTGCACTATACAATTAGGGAATATCAAGAATATTAGATGAAGTAATATCTTTCATAGAATAATAGATTATTTTTTCAAAATATAATATTATCCTAATAAATAATGATAACAAATTATAATGTCTAAGTCAATAGATATATGAATGGTTATGAGAGAATGTGAGAAAGAGTTAAATATGTAATCAAAAGTCATGTATGTCAAAAATAGGTAAAAAATTATGTTGTAAAGTTTCTAATACAAAATTAATGTATATTCACCTATTCATAATTTTATTTAATAACCAAATCAACAACCCCAACCATAACCTCTTCCCTAAAATTTACATTAACCTCTTTCACAACTTATTTCATAACATCTTCACCCTTAACCTGTTGGTGTAAAAAAATACCCCATTTACCTTGAATACCTATTGGAGAGTTATCATGATGATGTCATAGTGGTGTCATGGAGATGATCTAGTGAGTGGATGAAGTTATTTGATATCTTAAGTGACAACGACAAAGTGTGCAATGTGCTTGTTCTTGTATGCTTCACGTTATTTTGGTTGATCTTCAATGTTGAGATGATTAGAGAGGTTTAGGGATGAGTATGGTGATTTGAGAATAAGTAAGGGGTCCTATAAAAATTAAAAAATGATCTGAGTGCTTATGTGAATAAGTGTAATTCATATGGTTAATCATAGTTTTCATCTACACACTTTGGGTCTAGTGGTAGAAAATTTGAGTAGGTTGTTTGGTGACATCACCATTGCCACGTAAGAATGAGTCAAGGGGAACTGGTCATATGGTTTTGATCACATTAGTACCTAGTTTCTATGTGATAAACATTAATTCATGCATCATAGCATGGTAAAAGATATGAGGGTTAAAAGTTAGCTTCTCAGTCAAAATTCATTATTTTCCCATACTTTGTCAAATTTACAATGTGGCTAGAAAGAGCTGAGTAAGCTTGTTGATGGGGTTAGTATTCACATGTTTGGAAGTATATAGATAAAATCATTATATGGGTTTATTCATTTTTGTGCCTAATTTATTTTCACTAATTTTTAGATCATGCGATGTAGTGCATCAAAAGATATGCATATGTAAAGTTGGGATCCTAGGTAGTTTGACTATGTTATCCCATACTTAACCAATTTTTCAATGTGGCATGAAGAGGTGAGTGAGAATTTTGATGGTGTTATATCTTGAACATGTGAAGGTGTCAAGAGAAATTGATCATATGGGTTTGTTCAATTTTTAGGATAGATGATCTATGCTAATTTTGAGATCATTTGTTGATGTGCATCAAAGTGTTGTATGCTCAAAGGTGGCCTCTTAGGCAGGTTTTGACATAGATGGCTCTATGATAGAAGATTTTTAGAAGGTAATTTAATGGAATTATATCTCAAATATGTAAGGGTTATAGATCTTTTTTGTCACATGGTTATATTCTCCTATGTGATGAGATCATCTAGTCCAAATTTGAAATCATGTAAGCACAAAAGAAGTTATTGACGTAAAAAAATGGCTACTCATGTATATTGAAAGAATCCCCATACTTAGTCAATTTAAAAGCATTAAGGCTTGAGAAAGATTTATGGTGTGCATTGCTATAAGAAGTTAGGAAGATGTGAGATGAGGTTAAGTGTATGATGTTTAATGACTGAGCAAAGGTATAGGATAAGGATACAATGGTGATTAGGTGTTCATATAGATTGATCGAATGCTGAGAATTGATCATTAAAGACCTCATTAATCCATAGAGATCAACAAAGCAGGTTTAGTCAAATTTCCTAGATTGCATAAGATGAGGTCAACATGACTAAAGTTTGAACATCTAAGTATTGGTGCATATGCACTAAATACCAAAAGAGATCAGTGATGCATATTTGATTTGAGTAGTGAGGACATCAGATTATTTCAAAGTGGTTGAAGTTTAATTGTGACCATTTTCATTTTAATATTTGAATTTTCAAAGTAAAAAACTAGTGTCTAGTTTTTGGACCGTATCTTTTGATAGAAGATAAATTTACTCATGTAGTAAAAAGAAATGTGGTAGAGGACTATAATGCACATTATATATATATATATATATATACATATATATATATATATATATATATATATATATATATATATTTGAATATTTTAAAGTGTGAAAATTCAAATATATTTAGCCTATAACTTGACTATGTGTTCATGATTATTCTACAAGTGATCCAAGAAGGATATTTGAGCTTGTGTTGATGTTGTTTTGATGTCTCATGATGAAATGGATGTTGTGTAGTGTTTTAGAATCCATAAAGATGTTCTAAGAGTATTTTGGAGGTATGTTAAATCTATCTTGAGTATGACAAATTATTAATAAGTTGATTGTATGTTTGATATTGGTATTCTTGTGTATAATGTCTCTATTTGAGTTATTTGAGCATACGTATAGGTGAGATATGTTAACTGTAAACATTTAAATGTGTCGTAAGTGACATAAAAAGTTGACCTATTTATTTGAAAGTGTTCTTGTGTTCTTTTTTTTTCTTGAGGGTTTGTTAAATGGGTGAATAGGTCTACATGAGACCTATAACAAGGGCCTTGTTAAAAGGTGTATTTGCTTAAGGGTGACCCATAGATGCTATGGCCAACATATGAATATTGTATTGAGTTATGTATTTATGTGAGATATGATATAAGGGATAAGGTATGCCTAATGGCTGACCAAGGTTTTGATTATAATGATTGATTTATAAATAGTGAAACTAAAGATGATGGGTTCTAGACTTTAAGGAGAGACTTGGAGAGATTGGAGAGAGGCTTATGAATGTGATTTATGGAGAGAAGGATGGGTAGAGTTCCCTAAGGATGAGTTGAAGATCAAAAAAGATTTAGAATTTTTTTATTGACCTATTAGTCATAATTTTGTTGGTATAATAGTGCACTTGTTATTTGAGTGTGAGTGAAGGTGAAGTGTGATAAGAAGAGGAAAATCATTAGGTGTTGTTGACATCAGTTCAAAGGTGGATGTGTTCATTGGTGTTGTTATGGTAAATCAATATATAAGGTGTTTAGACTCATTATAAGGTATAACTTGTTGAAAGGTTTGGTTATTATTATAGCTCAACTAGATAGGTGTGGTATCACCTTGTAGGATTGTAGTTTCACTAAATAAGGATTGTACTTCATTGATAATTTATAGATGTTTTAAATAGGATCTTGTTATTATAGGATAGTAATCCAATTGTCATTTTGAGTGGGTTTTCATTCCCCAAGAGGTTTTCCCATGCATGTCTTGTTTTATGTGATTGATCTTGCATTATCTCTCTTGATTATTACTATGAATGTTGTATATGTGTTTTATTATTTTTTAGAATAATGGAGTTTTATTCCTAATTAAGTAAACAAGTCTGAGTAGGGTAAATTAGTAAATAATGTGTAATAATTAAGCCACTAATTAATGTAAATATATTGTACTTTTACTTTTTTTTAATATTAATAATAAAGAGAAAATCAAACTTAGTTGGAAAGTAACTAAGATGGATGTTGCAAGATATAGAAATTTATATGTAGGTTTGGGATACTATCAAAAATATGATCTTGGAGTTCATTTATAGATTGGAAAAGAGCACTAAAATTGGGACACCTTATTGTCTAGTTCTATTGTCCTTTTCTAGCACTATTGTCTAGGTGATCTAGGTTTTTTGGGTTTTGCTCGATAGGTATGTCTTACCTTGTTAGTGAAACATCAAATCCCATAAGTCTATAAATTTCACTGTGTCTATTTTAATATTCAAATCCCTAGGAGATCTTTGTGTTTAAACTTGAATGGAAACTTTGGACAGAGAGAGAAGGGGTTAGTGTGTAAAATATATGTAGGATGCACTTCACTCCTTGTGTGTGGGCATGTTGCCTACATAACATTACTCTGAGGAGGGATCAAGATAATGTAGTTCTCCCATTGAAGTGCTTGGTGTAATTATCTATGAAAATACAACTAGATTTGAAATTGGGTGTACTTGGAATGACTAGGGACCAATGTAAAAGTTTGAATAAGCATGAAATAATATTGAATGGCTATATACAAAGAATAGGGAAGAGTACTTGAGTGTACTTACTTGTATTCTTGCTTCTCTCTTGTAAATGACTGTCAACCCTTATAAATAGACTTTGAATGGACTTTTATAGGGGATTTAATAATCATGGGTTAAATTAATTTGCATTAAGCTGACATGAATTGGGATAAGGATCTAGGATAATATGACCATTTGAGCCAAATTAGCACTTGGACAATAGTGCCAAATATAAGACACCCTAAGTTTTAATGATCCTATCCAAGTTGGGTGATATTATATAGAGGGAATGAGACATAGGGGGATGGATCTAGGCCTAAAAGAGCTACCTAAGTCTATAAGGGTTAATTTCAAAAGGTTTTGGATGACTAGGAATCAATGAAAGAAAAACCTAAATGGGTTGTGAAAGTAAGTAGGAAAACCTATAGATTGGATGTATTTAGCCATACTCTAATAACCAAATTTTTAATTTTATATGACCACATCACACCCCATTTATTCTAGTGATGCAACAAATACAAATACTTGTATAAAGGAAAAAATAGAAAGCGTACATGAATTTACCTATAAAGGTGAAGCCCATGAAGCTTGGGTGATGTTGATTAATGATAGATAGTGCATATAGAGCACATTGTTAAAGTGTGAATACATGAAATGAAATAAAAATTAGATCAGCTCTTAATATATGTGATATAAAATAAGAAAATATAAAAGATGAGTAAAAGAAAAAGGAATGAATATACCTCATCAAGTATGCAAACCAACACAAAACTTATTGTGATCTTAAATAAGGTTGAGTAATATTGGATTGTGATAGATGTTGTTATACCAAAAGTTATATCATGAATAAAGTTGAGTGATCAATTCATCAAAAAGTGACTCAAGAATACAAAGGCCAGCCCTTTGGTTCCATCATTGACTACTAAGTGAAGTTAAATGATCACACATATGATGATAAATGTTTGGATTGTGTCTAATCCATATAAATAAGTGGATCAAGAATATAAAGGCTAGCCCTTTGGCTCCATCATTGTATTATAAGTGAATTTAATGAATCATGTGTATGATAATTGATGTCTAGACTATGTGTCCAATCCCTTTGAATAGGTGGCTCAACATTACAAAGGTTGACCCTTTGGCTCCATCATTGCCCCTTGAAGTGAAGCTATGAAATGATACCAGTATATAATAGATGACATATCAGATGGCTCATGGAGTGCATGTATTTTCTAAAAATATGAAAATGTGGCATGGAGAGGTGAATGTATGATAAAAACTAGGCCACTCTTAGCCATTATGAAAGATAGAGATTAGGCTTGTATGAAAGCCACTCCATAACTAATACACTAAGCTTATGTGAAATCCAACTCAAGAACTCAGGTACTCAGGAAGTTAAATGTGTATAAAATTTCAACTTGAAAAATATGACAACCATATATAGATGGAATAAAGAACACAACTATTGGGAATGCCTAGGTAATAAACTAAAATTGAAAACAAAAGAAGGCCAATGTCCCACACACATTTCCCCTAATCATTGGTGTTTGGAACATGAATTTTAATCTAGAATTTATGTCAACTACCTAGTCTAAAACTAGAAGTGAGATCCCTCATACCATGCATGATACCCTCTATATCTATATTCCTTAAGAAAATTATACTGAAACTATTGATTTTGACTGATCTAGATGTGCAAAAACTATAGTTGAGTTTAATTTTTATTATTAATAGAAAACCTAGGTGTCTTTCTTCTTGGAAAAGAGTGCCAAAATGAGGAAACACTTATATTTTCATTTCTATCCATTTATGGTTCTATTGTCCTATGCTAAAACTAGTTGTTGATTTAGAATTGTAATAATTCTTTTTGTTCTATTCTAGCTAGTTTGACCTCTAGATTCTAAATTGGGTGATCTAAATGTTACTCTTTTGAATACTAGGAGCTTTGATCTATATGAAAAAATATATATTTAGTTCCCCCTCTTTTGAGGGTAGGAATGATTAAACCTGGAATGACTACCCTCAGAAGAGAAAAGTTTTTTTATGTGTGTTATGTTGCATATATACATGTTATAGCAATGATAATTGAAAAAATATCTTGAGATATAGAAATATTTGTACTGAGAGATTGTTAGATTAATAGGATCATGCTATATAGATGTAACAATGTAATAACTTGTGTAATGAATTAAACTAGAACTAGAAATGTTAGATGTTAGTTTTCAAGGAGGGATAGAGCATGATTTCCATCATGACATCCAAGAAAGCAAGGTAAATGCATTATATGGATCATGGCATTGCAAACAAAGATAAGAAATAAATCAATAGGAATACAAAGAAATAATCAAGAATCATACAAGGGTGGCTAAGGGGCCAAGCAAATCAAGGGACATGGTCACATGTCACTTATACTAGAAAGTAAACATATAAGGTATGTTCAAATTACACATACGCATACCATGAGAACAAGAAAGATTGACACAAGGGACATAATCAAATATAAGAGTAAAAGTAAGGGACATTGGTAAATGTCTAAAGTTACACACACATGAATAGAAGCAAAATACATTGGAAAATTTCCTAAGGAAAAAACAAGATAAAAATAGGAATTGGAGATGTAATCACATCAAGATATGCTAAGCAAGGAAGGAAAACATGTAAGCCATGGAAAATACAATCACATATAAATAATCAAAGAAAGAATGAAAATTATGTAAGACATGAAGTAAAATAATAGGCATATGCTAAGTAATACACAAGTACTAGATAGTAGTGAGTGTCACTATGGTAATTTGTGTAAGCTATCTAGTAATGTAGTCTCTAGTAAGCTAGTGAGTAGTGAGTGTAGGAATGACATAACCTGGATGGTGTAGTCATGTAGAATATGCCCCTAATGGGTGTTTATATCAAAGTGTGTATAAAATGTAGATGTAAGATTTCCCCTCAAATGGGTAGAGTGGATAAATCAAAGAGATCGATATCACTACAAACACTCAAAGAAGATCAAGTGAAGCATGGTAATGTAGATAAATTGACATAAAATAGCATAAAAAAATGTAAGTCCTAGCATAGTATTACCAATGTAAATCATGGATGATGCATATAAGTGAAATTATTTTATGTTTTGTATATATTTGAACTATGTACAATCAATGCTAAATAAATTAGGTACAATCAAGTGTAAGAAATTATGTACAAGTAATACTGAGAAGAAATAATACTAACTAATGAGTCTCATAGGAAAATCCCTACCATGGTGTCCTATATTGAACAAAGGAATCATGCATGATTTTTAAGCATGAGGAAATGGTTGTGAATATGATTATGAATATCTAGATTCATTATTGATCTCTTGGAAATTGTAATAACTTGTGTTATTCCACTCATCATTATCATCTTAATTTTGAACCAATGGAATGCTAGTGTTGACTTTTATTGTATATGGATTTTTTCATTTTATAAATTGTGTCTATGAATTATTTGGCTCAGGATGTTCAATAAATCCTAAACCTTGGTGATAAACATTATCAACTATGGGAATAGGGGTAGTGATGCCTTGAGCCTACTTACCCAACCCTTGACCTTGATAATCAAACTATTGTAGATATTTCTGATCAAACCCATACTACTTTGAAAGTTGAGCCTCATTTTGGAGAGGTAGATTTGCATAATTTTCATGTTTTACTTGTGCCTATGCTATTTTACCTTGCTCTAGTTTTGATTTTTTATCTTTATGTTGTTATGAGTTATGCTTTGGTAACTATTCTTGTATTTTTTCTAAATTTGACCCTTTGTGAATGTGTTCCTATTCCACTATGGATTACTTGACTTATATACCAATTATCTATTCTTTTAATGTTAAAAATGAATTTGTGTGATGCCCATGCATTCTATGATATGCACAATAATATCTCGACTTCTCACTAGAGGTAGAGTAGGTAGTTTGATCAACTTATATTTAACCATTTCCCTTAGTACCTCACTTGAACTCTTATTTTATATTTGAATTCTTTTTGAATCACTAGTTCTAGAGTTACGTTCTTGTGATTTATTATTTTGATATGTAACATTGCTTGCAACCAATTGACTAGGTGAAGGTGCATATACATGATTGATACTAGGGTGCCTTTGAGGCTTTTTCTAGTATGATATGATTTTCCAATGTCATATTATTTTTTATAATAATGGAGTTTTATTCCTAATTAAATAAATATGTCTGAGTAGGGTGAATCATTAAATAATGTGCAATAATTAAGCCACTAATTTGTGTAAATAGATTTTGTTTTTACCTTTTATAAAAATAGTAATAATAAAGAGAAAATCAAACTTAGATGGAAACTAATTGAGATGGATGTTTCAAGATCTATAAAATTTTATGAAGATTTGGGAGACTATTATAAATAAGATCCTTAGGTTAGTGTGTAAAGGATATGTTACATGCACTTCACACCCCATGTGTGGGAATGTTACCTACATACCAATACTCCGAGGAGGGATCAAGATAATGTAGTTCTCCCATTTAAGTGCTTGGTATAATTATGTATGAAAATGCAACTAGATACAAAACTACGTGTACTCGGAATGATTAGGGACTAGTGTAAAGGTTTGAATAATCTTGAAATATGGTTGGATGGTTGTGTGTAAAAAATAGAGGATAGTGATTGAATGTACTTCTTTGTATTCTTGCTTCTCTCTTGTAAATGAGTTCTAACCCTTCTAAATTGAATTTGAATGGTATTTATAGGGGATTTAGTGATCATGGGTTAAATTAATTTACATTAGGCCAACATGAATTGGGATAAGGTTCCAAGATAATATGACCATTTGAGCCAACTTTGTATTTGGACAACATCACTTGAAATAAGACACCCTAGGTTTCAGTGCTCTTATCCAAGTTGGGTGTTATTGTCTAGAGGGAATGAGACTTGGGGGGGTGGATTTGGGCTTGAAAGAGTTACCTAGGTCTATAAGGACTAAGTCAAAAAGGCTATGGATGATTGGGAATTAATGAAGGAAAAGCCTAAAAGGGTTGTGTAAGCAAGTAGGAGGACCTATGGATTGGGTGTCTTTAGTTATACTCAAATATCTAAATTTCACATTTTATATGACTATAATATGTTTCATGAATTCTTGTGATATGTTATTAAGTATTTTTAAAGATCAAAATTGAAGTTGGAATATTTGGGCTCTCTGGTTCTTCCCACCCCTCTCAGTAACTTTACCTCTAACAATTGGTATCAGACCAAGTCCTTCACATAAAGTTGAACCACTTGAAGGTGATCAAAGGTACATGTTGAAAAAATGAGTTATGGCTTGTCTTTAAGACAATATAGTTTATTATTTATCATAATTTAATCATGTGAAGACACAAGTAAAATATCTAGAGGCAACAATCAAGATTATATATATCATGGTAAATAAAGGTCTCAATCAAAGGATGAAATAATGTGAAAAATAAGTCTTCAATTACTCATATATGATCTTATCCAAGGATAATAAGTATTTAATCTCCACCAAAAGGATCAAGAATGAAAATCCATTGAGCAGTAATGGTCAAGAGAAAAGAGGGTCAAACATAAATAATGTCTTCAATGGGTATTAATTATCCTGCAATCAATTTGGTCATATATATATATATATATATATATATATATATATATATATATATATATATATATATATATATATATAAGGATTTTGCTCTCTCTCCAAATATAAAAAGGGATATCAAATGTTGAAATAGTAACCAACAAGGTCACATAGCCAATAAATATAATAAATCATTTTGAAAAAATGATATACAAGTCATTGGCACTATCAAATGGTCAAGAAGATGAAATCTAAAGATGAAAAGAAGTAAAATCCAAGCAGATCATAAATTGAAAAGTCATTGCTTGTTCAAGAAGATTTACATACTCAAGAAGATGAGAATAAGATATGGTTCATATATAGTTTATTTTCAAATCATATGACAAGAGATCAGAACAAGTTTATCTCTTTCAAAAATACCAACCCAAGTGTAGTTAGATTTGGTGACAAAAAATCTTCTAACATAGTCAGCAAAGGTACTATGAGTTTTGAAAATGGTTATACTATGATTGATAATGTCTGATATGTATAAGGTTTGAAACATAATATTTTAAGTGTGAGCCAAATGTGTAAGCAAGGAAATGTTGTAAGTTTCCATGATGATGTATGTGAAATAAGAAAGGCAAAATATGGTAGATTAATTGAAAATATTCATAAAATAGATAACAAAATTTATAAATTCCATAGAAATTAGTGTTTTTAATAAGTCAATTAGAATAAATATGGATTTGGCATTGGAGACTAGGCCATATAAATATTGATAATATGATAAAATTAGTTCAAAGGGGTTGGTAAGGAATATGCCTAATATTTCTAAGATTTTTCATTCTCTTTACAAGGCATGTCTTCATGGAAATCAAACTAAGAAAAAATATATAACCAAGGAATTCTCCACTATAGAGCCATTGGAATTGATCCACACTGATTTATGTGTACCTATGAGAACTCAAAGTATTCAAGGTAATAGTTACTTCATGATTCTCATTGATGATTTTATGAGGATTACTTGAATATTATTTCTTAAACAAAAATCAATAGCTTTTGCAAAATTTGTGGCATTTAAAGCTCTTGTTGAAAATGATAATGGTTCCAAGATCAAGTGTGTGAGATTAGATAGAGGAGGTGATTTTTAGTCTCATAAGTTTGATGATTTTTATGATGAACATGGGATAAGAAGACAATATTATGCTGCTAAAACACCATAACAGAATTGTGTGGTTGAAAGTAAGAATATGATTGTTAATGAAATGGGTAGAACCATGATTCAAGATACAAAAATATTAGATGGATATTGGGAAGAAGTAGCCAAGACTTCTATGTACATCCTAAACAAGTGTCAAATCAAAGTAAATGGTAACAAGACTCCTTATGAGTTATGGAATAATAGAGAGGATAATGTTAAACATTCTATGTGTTTGGTAGAAGGTGCTTCATAAAAAGAGATGAAGATTATCTTGGCAAATTTGATTCAATATGTAGCGAGGGTATATTCTTAGGTTATTCTTCTAACAATACTGCCTATAGATTCTTCAACAAGAGACTTCACAAGATTGTTAAAAGTTCAAATGTAAGTGTAAATGATAAAAGTAGATTCAAGTATCCAAAATTATAGGTAACTCAATTTAGAACATTGTTACAAACAAAGATGAGTTATCTTTTCAAATAGATGATGAAGATGAAGAGGAGGAAGAAAGACAAGATACTAAAGCTCCATCTAGAAGAATACAAAAAGATCATCCAATCTCTCAGATTATTGGAAATGTTGGTGTAAAGATGTAGACTAGAAGGAGAATGTTAATCAATAAAAATAAATAAGACTTAGCTCTATTATCCAAGACTGAATCAAAAAGATTTATGGAAGCTAGTAAATATGAAATTTAGAATGATGCAATGGATGAATAAATTGATCAAATAAAAAGGATTGAAACATGAGACTTAGTTCCTAGAATAAAAGATAAAAATGTAATAGGTACCAAATGTGTTTTCAAAGTCAATATGAATGAGAAAGGAGAAGTCACAAGAAATCAAGCTAGATTGTTGTGTAAAGTATATGCTTAGGTTAAAGGAATAGATTTTGATGAGACTTTTTATCTTGTGGAAAGGATGGAATTAATTAGACTCTTTTTTGCATATACATGTTTCAAAAGTTTCAAGGTATATCAAACAGATTTGAAATATAAATTATTAAATGTCGACTTAGAATAAGTCTATGTTGAGTTACCTGAAGGATACTTGATGTCAAGTAATCAATATTTTGTGTGTAAATTAAAGAAGGCTTTGTATGGTCTTAAACAAGCTCCTATAGCTTGGTATGACAAGCTAGATTAGTATTTTTTGAGTCAAGATTTTAAAAGTGGGGTATCTAATAGTAGTTTGTACATTAATATATAATGTAGTCATCAATTAATAGTTGTATATGTTGATGACATAGTTTTTGGATCTGACAATGATAAAATGAGTAGAGATTTTGTAGATATTATGAAGATTGAGTTTTAAATGTGAATTTTGTGAGAAATATCTTAGCTCTTAGGATTACATATTAATCAAATCGATGCATGGATTTTAATTTATAAATCTAAATACATCAAGGATATGCTAAGGAAGTTTGACATGATGGAGTGTAAGCCAATGGGTACTCTAATGATCATAAGATGTAAGTTATTCAAACTAGATGACTCACCAAAATTTAATAAAACTTTGTATAGATACATTATTAGAAGTATTTTATACTCTACTACATCTAGGTTTTACATAATGCAAGCATTAAGTCTTGTAAGAAGGCTTCAAGATGATCCTAGAGAATCTAACTTGAAATCCATTAAAAGGATCTTGAGATATCTCAAAGGCACCATATACTATGGTTTATGGTATCCCAAGAGTGGATAATTCTCTTTAAAATCATATATTAATGCTAATTGGGAAGGATGTGTGGATGATAGAAGGAGAACCAGTGGTGGCTTATTATTCATGGGAGAATGTTTCATGTCTTGGATAAGAAGGAAACAAGCCTCAGTGTCTCTATCAACTACAAAAGTTGAGTATATATTAGTTGCCTCTTGTTACACACAAGTCATGTGGATGAAATAAAATCTGGAGGATTACAAGGTAAGAGAATATGGACCTTGTTCTATTTATTATGACAATACTATTGCAATTATTATCTCAAAGAATCCTATTATGCACTAATAAACTAAACACATTTCTATTAGATATCATTATTTGAGAGAATAAGTGATTAATCAATGTGTCAAGTTGGAGAATGTGCATACAAAGGAGTAGCTTGAAGATATTATGACCAAATTTTTAAAAAAATATACTTTTGATTATCTAAGATAGAGATTAGGTGTCATTTATTTTTATATCAATTAAAATAAGGTCTTTGGTAAAGGGGGAACATGTTCATGAGCTTGATCTAGAGGTTTGTGAAGGAAGTATGTTATAGAGGATGACCTTGTTTCTAAAAATTAGTGTGATTAAGGGGGAACATGGGAGTGATATATAAATGGATTTTCAAGTCTTGGAGATATTTCCAATAAATTTTGTGGGCTCTGCAAGTTCCAAGTAGGGGTATAAGGAGGCTAGATAGGCCTAGTTTGAAAAATAGTGTGTTTCACTTAATTTCTCTAAAAGTGAAAGGTATGTGTATTTTAAGGTGAGTTATTATATTTATTAATATTAGGATTCCTATTTGGTCAGTGGCATGAAATTCTATTTGTGTTCCTTGTGTTAGCTTGAGAGAGAAGGATAGTTAACATGTGTGATGGTTATTCATGGTGTGTGGAGATCTAAAGACGCTCAGAAGGTGCAATGGTTTAGAGTTCTTAGGGGGAGTTCCTCTCAAATTATTATTGATGTGTTATATCATATTTATATGGTTTTACATGTTATTTATTTCTTGGTTATTATGCTTTATTGAAGATAATGTTGGATTAGAGAAAGAAGATGTTATCAAAGAAAGCTAAAGAAGGCTCAAGGTAAGGGGGAGTTTGTATCATATTTATAAGATGGTAATTTCATATTTTATATTATTTTCAATTATTTGGGATTAGATTATGCTAAATTTGTAATTGTGTTAAAGGGGGAAAAATTTCATGTTGGGGAGAAAGTTCTTATTATAGTAGTGCTTTGAAGAGAGAGAAGGTGAGCTATATATTGTTATATTGATGGGTGTTGACATCAATGACAAAGATGGAGATATTGTATATTTTCCATGATGATATCATTGTGACATCATGAATATGCTCTGGTGTGTGGATGAAGTGATTTGATAGCCTAAATGATAATGACAAAGTGTGTAAGGTGCTTACTCTTGTATGCTTGAAGGTGGCTTGGTTGATCTTCAATGTTGACATGATTAGAGAGGATGAGTATGGTTATTTGAGCATGAGAAAGGGGTCCTAATATAAGTTAATAATTTTTTGGGTGCTTATGTGAATAAGTGGAATTCATCTAGTTGATCATATTTTTCACCTAGACACTTTGGGTCCAGTGGCAAAAAATATACATAGGTTTTTCAATGAAATCACCATTACCACATGGGAATGAGTCAAGGAAAGCTGGACATATAGTTTTGATCACATTATCCCCTATTTGATACACACTAAATCTCAAGTAATGTGTTGAATTGTGGTCAAAGATATAAGGGTGATAAGTTGGCTTCTTAGTCAGAATTCATTGTTTTCCCATACATAGCCAAATTTTCAATGTGGCTAGAAAGAGATGAGTAAGCATGTTGATGAGGTCAGAATTCACATGCACGGAGGTGTCAAGATAAAATTATCATATGGGTTTATTAATTTTTGTGCTTAGTTTATTTGTTCTAATTTTTAGATCATGTGATGTATAGCATCAAAAGATATGTATATGAAAATTTGGGCTCCTAGGTAGTTTGATTGTGTTTTCACATACTAAGCCAATTTTGTAATGTGTCAAGAAGAGTTGAGTGAGAATTTTGATGGTCTTATATATTTCACATGTGAAGGTGTCAAGATAAAATGATCATATGGGTTTGTTTAGTTTTGAGCATAGATAATTTGGGTTAATTTTGAGATCATCCATTGAAGTGTGTCAAAAAAAATTCATGCTCAAATTTGGCCTCTCAGGCAAGTTTTGACATATTTGGATTTGTGACAGAAGATTTTGAGAAGATAATTTAATGGTGTTATATATCACATACGTGAGGGTTCTAGGAGCTATTTTTCACATGTTTAGATTATCCTATATGAGGAGATCATCTGGTCTAAATTTGAGATCATGAAAGTAAGCGTAGAATAAGTTATTAAGGTAAAAAAATGGCTACTTGTGTATATTGAAAAATTCCCCATACTTAGTCATTTTTTAAAGTGTTAAAACTCAAGCAAGATCAATGGTGCACATTACTCCAAGAAGTTAGGAAGCAACAAGTTGAGTATAAGTGAATGATGTTTAATGACTAAGAAAAGGTAAAGGATAAGGATCTAATGGTGAGTGGGTGTTCACATAGATTGATCAAATTATGAGCATTATTCATTAAACACCTTGTTGATCCACATAGATCAACAAAGTGTGTTGAGTCAAAGTTTAAAGATTACATGAGATGAGGTCAATGTGACTAAAGTTTAAACATCTAAGCATTGGTGCCTATCTATAAAATATCATAAAATATAAATGGTTCATATTTTATCTAATCATAGAGGACATGATATGATTTCAAATTGGTTGAATTTTGACTATGACCATTTGCATTCACATATTTGAATTTGCAAAGGAAAAAATTAGTGTCTAGATTTTGGACCATATCTTTTGATAAAAGATGAATTTTCTCATGTAGTAAAAATAAAAGCGGTAAAGGACTCTAAGACACATTTTTATATATGTATTTGAATATATATAAGTGAGTACAGTTGAAGATATTGAGCCTAAAATTTGACTATGTATTCATGCTTGTTCTACAAGTGATCTGAGAAGGATACATGAGCTTGTATTGATGTTATTTCGATGTATCACGATGAACTAGATATTAGGTAGTGTTTTATACTCCATTAGGATTATATATGATTATTTTGTAGGTGTGATAAATTTATATTGAGTATGACCAATGACTAAGAATTTTATAGTATGTTTGATATTGGTGTTCATGTATATAAGGTCTATATTTGAGTTGTTTGAGCATACAAAGAGGTGAGATATATTGATTTTGAGAATTTTAGGATGTCCTATGGGAAATAAATAGTGGACTTATGTATTTTAAATTAGTCCTATATTATGTTTTTTCTTAAGGGTGTGCTAAATGGGTGAATAGGTCTCCATGAGACCTATAATAGCTATAAGGGCCTTATTAAAATATGTAGCTACTTAAGAATGACCAATATATGTTATGGACAACCTATAAATATTGTATTTAGACATTTCTCCATGTTATATATTCCTTAATGGCTAAGGCATTCCTAATGGCTGACCAAGGTTTCAATTATCATGATTGCTCTATAAATAGTGGAACCAAAGATGATGGGTTCTAGAATTTTTGGAGAAACTTAGAGAGATTGGAGAGAGGATTATGTGTGTTATTTGTGTATAAAAGGAGTGGTAGAGTTCCCTAAGGATTATTTTAATATAAAAATAGATTTAATATTATTTTTATGACATTTTGATCATAATTATGTTGGTATAATAGTCTGTTTGTTGTTTAAATGTGAGTGAAGGTGAATTGTGATAAGTAGAGGTCCATCATCAGGTTTTGTTGACATAATTTAATAGGTGTATGTTTTCATAGGTTTTCTTGCGGTAGATAAAAATATAAGGTGTTTGTAGCATCCTTACAAGTTATAAATTGCTAAAAATTCTAGTTGTTTTTGTAACTCAGCTCTACATTAAATATGGATTATATTTCCTTGATCATTTTTAGATGGTATAAATTGTATATTTTTATTATACTAAAATATTCAAATTTTATGTTCTAGTGGGTTTTATTCGACAAGAGGGTTTCCCACGTATGTCTTGTGTTTTGTGATTGATCTTGTATTATCTCTCTTTCTCATTGATATATATGTTGTATATGTTTTATGAATGCTTTTGTTAGATGATTAAGTATTTGTAAAGATAATAATTAAATTTTGACTATTTGGGATCACTTATTCATCCCCCCTCTCATTTATTTTACATCTAACAATTGGTATCAGGGAAATGTTTACCAAAGATGTATTATGTTTTCTACATAACTCTGCATAATTTCCCATAGTATAACATGATATTCATCTAAGAGACACTTTTTCATAGTATAATTAATAATTTAAAATGTATTCATAAATATTAATCCAAATATCTTCATGAAACCTTGAATATAGATCCATTTCCACATAAATACATGAAAAAGTGGTTTGGGAATGTATATATTTTTCCAAAGAAATATATAGGTATTTTTATAAGGAATTTCCTATTAAATAGAGGTAATATAACTTCTAGTAATGTATAAAAGGGTTAATAAACTTAACCTAAATATGTAACAAAAAAAATGAGTTGAAGCGTTTAAGTTTAGAAATCAAGGTTTCATATAAAGACAAGTCGAACCCACATACTGAAGACCCAACTTAAATATCATATTTTTATCTTCCAAATATTTTTTACACATTGAAATATTACTTTAGACATAGTAAATTAGATTCTCACTAGAAAACATAGGTTTACATTGAAGGTAGATCCAAGAAGTTAAGTCCATCAATAAAGATAAATAATTATAAAATATAAAAATAATCTCGAGAGCCTTAGTATCATCTTATTGTATCAACACTTCCCTTAACACATTTCCATCCATCTTAAATATGGGGATCAATTTAGAATCATGGATTCAAGTTAGATAAGTGGGGAACAAATTTAATTTAGTAACACTAATTTAATCCTAAAAGAAATCCCACTTGTGATATCTGATTTTAGAATACCAAAGTTATTTATTGGCTTATTATCAACAATGGAATCCCTTTGGTATTTTTTATCCAACATCAATGGAATAAATGATGGTACTATTGATATACTTTTTAGTTTATGAAATATTAGATCTAGTTATATAAAATCTAAGGAAAAAAATAAGAAACCGTAGTCATAGATGAGGCTTCTGAAACTGTACCATTATATCTAGCATTTCTAACTAAGGAAAGATAAAACATAATTGAATTAGAAGAAGAACAAGGCTTAATATATTTTAAAGGAGAAACTTGACTGCATAGAAGATAAAAAATGGAATCTTAGAATATATAAGTAATATTATGTGGGAAAAAATGTCAAATTATGGGATAATAAGGAGCCATATTATAAAAACATCACTAGGATCAATCTTAATCAACATAGTTGATAGTTTAATGAATTATGTTTTGAAAATGTAAAGTTCATAATGAGATATTTAACATAAAATTCAGTTTAAGTTTCATGTTGCATATTCATATTGACCTTAAAAATTATAGTTCAAATCGTTAAGGCTCACTAAGTCCTATTATGTTAGATTAAGACTTTTTTAAAATTCAAAATATATCAAGTCCCTCTAGGTTGACTCATAATGTTTATGAGTGTAATAATTTGAGTAAACCATTGAATGATTAATTTATTAACACATTTAATTAAATAACATCAATATTTTGATTAATCTAAAGTCATTTTATTGATTATAAAACTTACTAAACACCTTAATCCTTCCTTTTGAAATAAAACAACTAGGAAATTATTGACAAGATTTATAAGTATTTTAATCCATTTAACCAACCATATCAATGCCATCCATCAAAACCTATAGAATTCATAGTTACTCAATTAAGTAATTAAAAATATTATAGATTAATAAAACTCATCATTATCTCATAAATACATTATTATATTTTCATAAATATCCATTTTTCCTAAGTGCAATGTATATATTAATTAAGTAAAACCATTACTCATTGCTAAAAAAATTAGTAATAATAAAAAGTATTTGATAGTTAAATTTTTTTCAATAAAAGTTAATGTATATAGATATATCATGAGTAAATCTCATTAATAACCATCACAATTTGAAATTAGAATTAGTTAATAATTCACCACCAAAGAAATAAAATAATTTAGATATCAAGTATAAATCAACAAACACATTAAGTCATTACAAGTAGAAAAGGGTAAAACATGGCTTGTTAATTTCCAAAAATATTAATTAGTTTGAATTTTCATGAAAATATTAACACATCACTATAGAAATAATTACACAAAATGTTGAATATAAAATTTATTATATCATAGATAATGGTAAGGAATGGGTTATATGAGCCCATTCATTAATGACCTCAATCCATACCATACATTGAATATTTACTTAATGACACTATATTAACAAATAATTAAAGCCAAATCATATATTTTGATTTCATCCACAAAAATACAATATGAATTTTCCATATTTTAATATCCCTCATGAGGAACCACCTTTCCCATTTTAATTTTGAGGCATTAGCTAAGTGTGACAAATGTGGTGGTGAAAAAATTTGAATGTATAGTTGCCCTCATTTCTAATGGATTAATTTTTTTATAAATTTCATAAAGGATACTTAAATTTTAACATTCATATATTTATAATATCAATTATAATTTCTAAAAAATATTTTATATTTTATTAAAGGGGTCATAGGCCTTCCAAAAAGGCTATGAAACATGTCTGATAAGATTTGTAGGAACCCTAAAACCTTTAGGGTCCTAGCCTATTTGTTAGGCTTGAAACATTATATTGAGTGTTTGGGAAGCTATGTAAGTCAATTAAATAATGTAATAATCCCATGTGGGAATATAAGTTAATTTATTATTGTGTAATACATATTACTTGCAATAAAGTCTAGTGTCTAGTAAAATTATGGTTTATTTTATGACATGAAAGGACCAATGTAAGGGATGGTACTCCATTCAATGAGTTTTGTGGAAGATAAATTTTAATCTATTTATATTTTAAATTATTGGTTATTATTGGGTGGTTCATTCTTTTGGGAAGATAGAGAGAACATGGAGTGGAGGTATTTTGTAAGAGTTTATTGGAAGAAACAAGAGATATTAATGGAGCTTAGATGACTATTGCATATATAAAAAATGGAGGATATGAGGTAGGTACTATTTTAACACATCTTATACACAAGAAATATTTAGTTAACCAAATAATAGAAATATCATGCTAGATTAGTGGTTGTTTATATGCCTATAATCTCTCTCTCTCTAATTATCTCCATTATATCATCTTCAATAAAAATTAAAAGATTTTAGCATAGATAGTTTTATACATTTAAAATATGGAAATGATGTGTTGTTTACTCATATCTTAGTTTGCCTTTTAAACATTTACAAATATATTATCTTGATAAGAATATGTTAATATTGGAAACTAGTAAACACATAATATATTTTCTTCACATGTGGTTTCATCAATAAGCTAAATGCAAAATGGGTTGTGTATATCATGATTAAGTTATTTTTTTGTTTCTCCTTTGATATTATGGTAGTTATTAATAAAATAATGTCCTCCTTTCCTTTAAAAAATGGAAACTATTCATTTTAGTTGTATATTATAATTGTTGAAAATATTAATATCTCCAGTTATGCATTTCATTTAATTTTAGAAGAAATAAATATCTAAAAATGAA
>JARHVA010005527.1:705000-765000 GCA_037957365.1 Torreya grandis | reverse complement strand
GATCTCAAATGAAGATACAAATAAAAAGTTGTGGCCTCTTGAAGTTTATCCTCCTTTTTTGCATCTTTCTCCTCTAGTTGAAAATAATTTAGCTCTTGTGAGTTTCTATGATTGTACTGCTATTATTTGTTCTTGTCAATATTCTTTAGATCCCTTTCTATAATTGAAGTGTTGTCTTCCAATTATAATCCTTCGCACTGTACTAAATAACTATCATAAATTCCTTTCCTTGTGTTTACTATCTTCTTATCTAGAACCTGCACCATCTTTTCTTTCTTCTTCTTTTGAACCTATTGTTGCAAATCTACTTCATCTTCATCATGTTCACCTTCTTCTCCATGAAAATAATATAAATATGAAAAATTAAATACTAGAGATATATAAAAATTCTATGGTAAACTCACCTCATAATCATTGTCATTAATTTTCTTCATAATTCTACATGGTCCAATTTTCTTGTACTTAAACTTGTTATATGTGCCTTTTAAAAATATCTCTTTCCTCAAGTAAACCATCACTAAATATCCTTCAAATTATTTTGACCTTCTTCTAATATCATCTACTATTTTATACTTTTCATTACTTTACTACAACTTTCTTCTTACTTCTTATAACTATTGTATATATTTTGCAAATGCTTCTCCATCATCACTAACTCATTATGCAATTGGTAATTGTACCAAATCTAAAACACTCATATGATTTAACCATAAAATATATTAAATATTTAGTTTTTCACTAAACTATTGTATGAAATCTCAACTTATGCTAAATCCAAGTCCTTATGGTTGGGCTTCTCTCCAACTATGCATATCAACAAATTTACCAAACTCTTGTTTAAAAATTATGTCCATGCATATGTTTTAGGGTGTTATGCACTAAAGAATTATATCTTAGTACCCATATTCTTCAATAAGATCCTCCAAAAATTACTTAGAAAATTCATGTGCCTATTTGATGTAATGGTTTTTGGAACACCATGAAATCTCACAATATCCTCAAAAAATAGTTTTGTAGCTCTATTGGCATCATTAATTTTATTACATGCAATAAAATGAAACATATTAGAAAACTTGTCTAAAAAAAAATGAATAATTACCTATGTGTGTTTGGTAATACAAACACAAAATCTATACTCAAATCTATCCATGGTCCTATTGCAATCAGTAATGGCATGTACAACCTTGATACCAAAGAATGAACCCAAATACTATCAAGACAATAAAATTAAAATTATGTGAAACTTATGAAATAATAATATGTATTGATTCATATTAAATGATTCAAATAATTAAAAAACATGCATCAATAATCCTCAACTCAGAATTAGAGTTGACATGTAAAAATTTGAAACTCCAAAAATAATAAAACTTGACCTATTATTTTTAGTAGTTGCTATTTTTAGTAAGGTTTACATACAAGCGTGCGTAGCTCTAAAAATATATACAAATAAACTAAACACTAAAATTAACCTATCAATTGAATATCAACTAAACTTCATGCTTATTTATAAAAATAAACAATTTCTAAATTTAGAAAAATATCAAAAATAATATTAAAATAAAATTTGGGACACTCAGATGGTCACATATGGCCTTTGAAAAATCTTGAAAATGTCCCATGATCAGAAGGGTAGGTTATGGATGCATTAAAATTTTATAAATAGTCATTTGGCATGAAGATGGGCTCAAATGGAGTTAGGAATAAAAATTTATGGCCTTTGTAAATTCATCCTCTTTTTTTGCATCAATTCCAATTTCTCCAACCCACAAAAATGAAAACAAAATAAAAGAGTGACATTATATGTTTCCATAATGTGTATTGGGGAAATTTTTAAAACCCTTGACCTGATGGTAGATATAAATCAATCCAATGGAGAGGATTTAAGCCACCACCACTTAATTCAAGTGGGAACTTTATGATATTTTTTTATTAATTTATAAAAAAAATCACACCTTACCCCTTTCTATTAAATCACCTTGTTTCAAACTCATCAAAACTTGATATTAAACTAAGGTAAATTAATTAACCATTTTTTATTTTTGGGTTTGGTTTTTAAAAACTATTTATTATTTTTTAAATATTAAATCTAAAAAAATATGGTAAACAAACTCTAAAATATGAATTAAGCCATTTAATCTAATGTTTTCATAACATGGTTAAAACCTATTCAAAATCATAGAGCTGTGTTATAGGACTTCTAGGTGTTTTCCCTAAAAAATAGGAAATTTGAAAATTTAAATGTTGTAACTAAGGATAAGAGGACCAAATTCATCTTTTCAATTGGATAGGTGAATTAATTTGTATAAGGATTCATGTTAATCGATTGTTGAAGTTTTCAGTCACTAGATTGATAGTCATTAAGACTCAAATAGAATAAAGCATTGAGGTAGTTATGGAAAAGAAGTGGATGTAACTTCCAAGAAAAACTATGTTAAAATGGAAAGAGAATTCGTTCTAGAAAAAAATTTGTGGAGTGGTGAAAGAGGATGATAGAATTCTCCAAGAATAAAAATATGGAGAAATGTAAGGGAAATGACAATATCCTCATATAAGATGACATGTTCAGGTTTTGGATTTTAATGTAATCTTGTTTTTTATTCAATTAATAAAGGAATATGAAATTATATAACATTAATTTACTTTTAAATTTAGTGAGTATATTGAATCATAGAATATCATGTTCAAAGCTTTTGAGATTGTGTATAGTTCCTATGTGTATGTGTGTATCTATAGGGTGGAATGAGACTTTAGTCACTGAAGAGAAGTTTGGAGAAAGTTTTTCTTCATTGGTAGTTGAAAATTTTCAAATAAAAATAGTCTTGTATATTATGGTTTTGTGTAGACTCTCATATTTTATATATAACTTATATAACTAGAGAACTCATAAAAATAACATATTGAATTTAGAAGGTCATGTAGACTATTATCATAGCCAAGAGATGGGGGCGTGAATGCTTAGGTTTTAAGAATTTAATAATAAATATGATTGAGAATAGTTTGTCAATGAAAGTATCAGTTATTTATAATTTTTTTAATATAAACAAAGACAATGGAATTTGATACACAGGGTTGAGAAAGTGATAAGTCCTATAGAAACTATCATACCCCTATTTTACAAAAAAGGGATCTTGTTTGTATATTAAGTGCCAAATATGCAAGTGAAATTTGAGTAACTAATGGTAATATGGAATGGTTATTTAAAGATGATTATTTATTCTCATATAATTTTTTAAAGGGTAATACATAGGTCTAGCACACAGACCCCTATTTTTGCATAAGTGTTGTGTTGTTAGATACAAATAGTCTTTAAAGAGTGATTGTTCTTGAGAAAGGGAGTGTATATATTTTTATAGGTAAGGAATTGGTATGATATAAATTTAAAAAAAACTATTTATATCATCATTAGACTAGTGTATTAAACACATACCCCTTGTATGTTTGTCACAATCAAGTTAGCCATACTTGGTACATAGCTCAGACACCAGGAATGACCTTGAGATACAAAAAGAATGGAAATGGTGATTATAGTAGATAGGTTAGAGACTCATTAAATTTTAGGAACCATATTTATAAACTAAAATTAGGGTAGTGGGTCTTTAAATATAAACAAAATGACTATAGACTTACATAGTCATGAGATAGCACATTAATTCTATGTTTTAAGTGCATAGATGGCTTAGAAGGAGTAATTAAGGTCTCTTATATATTTAAAAATATAAGAGAGGTAAAAATAAACATATGGGATGAAATTGGAACCTTTTAAATATTATATAATTCAATATAATGAATTTTAAGGCCTCTCAGCTGATGCAAGAGGATGAAAACCCTAGAATTAGGCTTTAGTGCTTAAAATGAGTTTCCACCATTAGAAGCTAGTAAGGGATTGAGAGATAGTTAATGAGTAAAGTGAATGGTATAAGGTAAAATTATAATTATGTTGTAAATTAAAATATATATCAACATAAAAACCACCTTAAGGAGTAGATTGCATTCAAGGAAGATGAAAAACACAATGATCAAAAGAGAGTGCAAATAGTTGAATTAGGGACAATCAAGATCAAATCATCAAGATCAAGTAACTAGATGGATTGGAAACTAGTTAATGATGCCTAAAGAGACATTTTCACATACATATACATCATTTGGTATTAGCTTAAGGCAAGGTATGCTTGTGTAATTTTTTTAAATTTCTTTACAACTTGTTGATTTGAGATGAATGCATATGTTGTAAAGTATGCTTGAGATGGCACTTGTAGGGTATTAAGGGAGAAGAGGAGGTTGTAGGTATTATATATTAATGTCATAATATAGGACAATAAGAGTGATAAAGAGAAGAGATAAATCCCCAAAATCCTTGGATAAGGTCAAAAAACTAGTCAAGAAAAGAGAGAGAGAGAGAGAGAGAGAGAGAGAGGATGAGAGAGAGAGAGAGAGAGAGAGAGAGAGAGAGAGAGAGAGAGAGAGAGAGAGAGAGAGAGAGAGAGAGAGAGAGAGAGAGAGAGAGAGAGAGAGAGAGAGAGAGAGAGAGAGAGAGAGAGAGAGAGAGAGAGAGAGAGAGAGAGAGAGAAGATAAATAAACCAAAAGAGAGTTAAGGAGGATAAGAAGAGATCCTAAATAAATGAATCAAAGAAGAGGAAAGGCCCAATATAGTTATAAGATTCAAGGTTGAGAAAATTTCTAAGAGGAAGTTTTAAATAGACCTAGAAAATAAAGAAGAATTGAAAGATGGATATAGAAATAGAAGTGGTAGATATAAGGAGAGACTTGGGCAAATGTATAGAGAGGATAAAGCTCATGATGAATATCATAAGAGAATAATAAATCCAATGAATTTGAAAGAATGTGAGAATAAAGTCAAAGTGGCCACTAAAGTCACTTGTGAGAAGAATAAAGCACAAGAAGAGTGTCTTGAAAGATGAGAAGAAGAAAGAGATAGTATCCCAAAGAGGCAAGAGAAGAGATGTGTTTCCAAGTGAGTAATAAGAAATAAAGATTAAGAAGAAATTTATTATTGAGGATAATAATAAGGAGAAATAAGTGCCAATAATATCACATGAATATGAATACCATAAGATAAGGTGGAGTATGTCTCTTCTAAAGAAATTAAAATAGACTATGTGGTCTCTCATTTTGTATGATAGTATTAGTTTCAAATTTGTGTTTGTAGGTATGAAGATAAGGTTTATGAAGGACAAACATAAAGCCTAAAATTTTATGGAGATTAGATAAATATTTTCACCCATTAAGTGAAAGAATAATGATAAATAAAAATATCCCCTTGAATAAGACAAATTGAAGGAGATTGAAGATATTCCACATGATGAAATTGAAGAGAAAGAGGAATATTATTAGGCGTTGCCATACATAACAACTAAAAAAAAGGAGATGGTACACTAAGAAGACAAGAAGATCACCAAAGAGGATATTAAGGTCACCCATAAAGACATGAATGAATAAAAATTATTGCAACATTTACCATTGGAGGTAAATGAATGCCTAAATGTTGATTTTATTGCATTTATGATGAAGAAAAGGATGATATGCAGGTTGAGAGAAAGAATGATAGATAGTAGCCCTTAAAATAAGAAAAATGGAATGGATATATATGGATTAAGTGGATGAAACAAATATATGATGAGAATAAGGATATTGACCTCAAACAATGGGTCAAACAAAGCAGAAGCATAACTGGAAAATAAGCACAAGTGTGGAGCTATATAACAAAAGGCAAGGAACATCAAGTTGGCATGATAGATGACTAATGTATAAAGAATGAAAGAGGTGAAATGAGAATGAAGTGGTAGAAAAATAATTTATAAGGAATGAATTAGGTGATATTAAGAATGAAAAGTGTATGGGAAGATCATGTTACAAGTGTACTCCAAGCAAGCATGAATAATGAAGAAGATAGAAAGCCTACAAAATAAATGAGAGAGATGGTGCAAGTAAACCAAGAAAATGAGATGGAGGTAAAGCTTTGTGAACAATAAAATGAATGCATAAATATAGATATGTGTTTTAAATTTTTTTTTAGGATGATATGTTTGAAGTTGACTCAAATGGTGAAGATATCTTATACATGGAAACAATGGCATTGATGAATGAGTGTATAACAAGGGAAATTAAAGAAGTACCTAAAATAGTGTTTGAAAATAATTATATGTGGCATGATAAGGTTTATGTGACTCTCAAAAATTAATGAGTATAAGGAGAAGACAAATAACAATCTACCCAAGACAAGGAAGATCAATATGAACCAAGGTTTGATGAGGATTTGGAAGAGATGGATGCACTAAAGTTCAAAGAAGTGTTGGATCTGATAGAAGAAATGTTTAGTCCATACAATGGGATAAAATAGGATGAGTTATAGTAATAAAAAATCAATGAAAGGACAAATAGGGATCAATAAATACAAGCACAAGAAGTTGTGTAAATAAAGATGCAAACATGCAAGCTAGTTAGCAAGAAAATGGATTATGAACCAGAAAATAAGGTGAGATATTCAATTAGGCAAGATAAATGTGAGTTAATAATTTATGAACATGATTATGGAACATCAAATATTTTTCAAATCATAATGTACTATGTTGAGAAAAAAAAGGAATGAAATGTTTCTCTTGCATAGTGAGCAAGATGAGAGGAAAGAGCATCAAAATGTGAAGGAATGTGAAGTAAAGGTAAAAAAATAAAGTTTATATGAGAAAATGACAAAGGTTGATTTACATGAGAGGAAAATGAAGCCAAAGGAAGAGGATGATAGTGTATTCATATAAAATGTCAAAATTGGTAGCTTGAGTGTGGCTTGTGACACCTAGCCTATAGGTCCCTATTGCATGCTATCATGACCCTTATATCCACCTTTTCACTAATTCTCAATCATACTTAGACTTTCAAAACCTCATTCTAGACTATTTAGGCTCTATTTTCCATGTTTATTCCATCCCCCTAGGTCCTGATTGTATAGGATAAGAGTGTTGGGGTTGGACTATAACATTGGACCCTAGGGTGTCCCATTTCTAGTGTTCCTATACAATCACATGTCGAGCCCAAGTGACCACTTTCTCTCAATTCCTTTTCCTCATTATATTAGCTATCATGAATAAATTTAACCCATGGCTAATAGATCTCTATAAAATCCCATTCAAATTTCATTTATAAGGGGTTGGAAAATATTAAAAAAGCAATCAAGAATAAAAACAAGACCACTGAGCCAAATTTCCATATTCTCTACATATAATCATCTAATATAACTACCATCTTATTCAAGCCCTCACACCACTCCTTAACCACCTCAAACACACCTAGTTTAGCTTTTTTGCATTAATATAACACTATCTCATAAAGCACATCAAGTGGAAGAACTACATATGGCTTTATTTATGTTTAGAGTATTGGTATGTAGTCAGCGTGCCCAAAAAAGGGGTGTGGATACATGTTTAGTACATATTACACACACTAATCCCCCCTTCTTTCTCAAAGTTTTCATATAAGTTCTAGCATAAGGAATACATAGGATTTGAGATTAAATAAACTCTACAAGGAGCATTATCAATATTCAAGACTTGAAATTTCCAAAATGGGCTAACACAAGGATAACAAATAAAACCCAAAAAACTCATATCTATGTGACTAGTTTGGACTATAAATGGTAGGACCTATATTACAACATTGAACATCAAAGTGTCCTATTTTTGGTGATCATATCCTTTTACTGAATGAAATCTAGATCTTGATTTTTGACAATGTCCTAATCCTACATAGCTAGTGCCAAATTTTATCTCAGTCATCTCAACCCAGTTTTAAGATAAGTTATATTTCTTCTATTTCATTACCATTTTTAGAAAGCTATGAAGGTTAAATAAATTATACAAATTAGTACTCTATTTATTTTAATATATTTTACTGATTTAGTCAACTCAGACCCTTAACTAAATTAGGAATAAGACTTTAATATTCCCAAAATAGTTAAATCATTTGGTGAACCTTACTTTGTTTACACATAAAAACCCTATAAACTCTAGGGTAAATTCCTTGTTAATTTTTCCAATAATTTTCTAATTTTTCTTACATATTTTCAATCATGGATTCACATTTAATTTTTAAATTTACCTTAGTAATTTTTAAAATAATCTATTCAAAACCTTAGTTGAATTTATTAGGTCCTTTTGGGAACAAACCCCTTATAAACCCTAGGAAAATTTTCTTGCTAATTTTAGAAATATTTTATTATTTTTCACTTGCATATTTAAATAAAAAATTCACTTCAAATTTTAAAATTCCATAATGATTTAAAAAAATATATTTTCATCCAAACCCTAGTTACATCTACTAGGTCCATTTAAATCAATTTTTTTCCAATTTTTTTTTAATTTTTACCTTCGTATTGAAATTAAAAATTCACTTTAAATTTTAAAATGCTTTAGTATTTTATGAACATAATTTTTATAAACCTTAGTTGTATATACTAGGTCCCATTGCTTTTGAGGTATCACCTTACACTTTTGTGAGCTTCATATCCTTTTTATGCATTTTTTAATTTGATATTTTTAGGACTACATTTCATATATTTAGTAACTTCCTTTCATATAACTTTGCTTATTACAAATTATTACAAAAAAATTAATAAATTTTTAATTCATTTTCCTACTTTAACAATATCCCAATACACTAGTCTAGATGAAATTGACAAACAAAAACTTTAAGAACTCTTAACTAAACACCCTGACCTATAATATGTTATGCTTAAATTACTACAAGAAGAGGAAAAAAAGGTAAAAAATCATTAATCTTCTCAAACCATAGAAAAACTAATTTCAAATGACACTACAAGGGAAACTATGTCTCAAAAACCCCCTATAGCATCCCAACCTTCCTATGAGGCACCACCAGTTATGACTAGTACATATTTCTCTCTTGATATGGCTACCCTAGTGTAAGAGATAAAATATCTTCAATCTATGGTGATACATCTTAAACAAGGTGTGTTTAGAACTACACAGGCCTTTAATTATTTTGTTCTAATTCATACACCATTACTACATCATATGATCCAAAACTTAGAAGTTTGCACCATAGAGCTAATCCAGTAGGTCATCAATCCTAGGGAGAGGGTAGTGATTCTTCACAAAGATTTTATTCATGTTCGATAGTCAATGCAAATCCTCCATGTTCCATCTTTCTTCAATGCCAAGATAATTGGGCTACCACAAGGTGAAGATCTTGGCTTGATGTGACCCTTTTGGATCAATTCTTGAATCTATCTTTTTATCTCATCATTTTCCAAAACTGATCTATGATACATAGGACTGTTAAGCAAAGGTGATCTTGGGATCAAATTGATAGAATGTTTTACTTGGCAATGCAGTCAAACTCCTATGGGTGACTTGAATAAGTCATCATATTCTCCTATGATTTGTCCCATCTACTTTTGTTGTTGTGTTGATTGTGTAGTTAGGATTGCAACATCAGCCTTCTTGGATTTCTATGGTTTGACCACCAATGAGAACAAATTGCTTTGTCTTTTCCACCAATCTCTTGCATTGCTTAGCACTGATCAAGGAGATAGATGTGGGAGGTGGTTCCTCTGGTACCCTATAGAGTCATTTTCCAAGAGTGAGGGTGATCCTTCAAGTTCATGATTCATAGATGCCATGTCGCTCATACATGAACGACTGACTAAGGAGTACATCAAAAATTCTTGATTGACCACATCACACAAGACTTCATCTTAGAATGGTTTTATAGCATATGAGAGAAGACACTAATGGGTGACACGGAGGTCTCTCCCTGGGCTTAACCATCCAGTATTGTAGGGCTTTAGATGAGGCTTCATGGATAGATTTAGACTTTTCACAACTTTAGTAGAGATTAAATTCTTTTGACTCCCACTATTAAGAATGAAATGAAGAGGCTTAAATTTTACCCATAATTTAGAGTGAAACAATCTTTCCTTGTCATTTGGTCTTTCCTCATAGGTCTATGATGAAGTGATGATGGTGTCAGGCTCAGCATCTACAATTTCTTCTTCATCCTCTTAGACTATGGGTTGTGTATCAAGCAGAGTAGTAGATGTCGAGTATTGCGACTCAAAAAGCAGTGACTTGATGGCTTGACATTCTTCTTTGGAGTGAGTTCTATCTTTGTGGTAATCACACCATTTTTTATATTTCTCCTTCTAGGATTTCTTATCCTAAAACTCCTTCTACTTCTAATTTGGCCTCTTGTTTGACCTTCCTTGTCACTTTTCCATTTTGAGGGTTGACTTTCCATATTCTTTCTTCCATGCTTCTATTCAATCTTCACTATAAATTTGTATGCCTCACCAAGGGTTTCCAAATTGAAGAGTTCTATTTCCCCCTGTATGTACCATTGTAGTCCACCATGATATTTGAGAGTCTTATGTTTCTCACTTTCTTGAATGCCTAATCTTGTAGACAAAGAATGAAAAGTGTCTATGTAATCTTGAACATATTGGTCCTTACCTTGGTGAAGTTGTTGCCACTATATGTATAGATCATCATATGCTTTGATGGGATAGTATTCTTCTTTCACTGATTCCATAAAATCATCCTAGGTAGGTTCTACCTCAAGGCCAATGTCATCTATATTAAACCTCATTTTGTATGCTTCCCACCAGTTTTTCATAGGCAATGATGATTTCAAAAGAGCAAAAGTAATCTTTTCTCCATCGGTGAACTTATTTATAGAGAAGTAGGAAGATAGTTGATCCTACCAATTTTCTACTACATCAGTATTGATTTTACCTTCAAATGTAGGAATATCAAAATTTACCTAAACCTTGAAGGTTGTTGGCACACTGAAAGGATGTTCCTTGGATGAGGAGCCAGGAAGTGTAGCCACGGATCCAAGATTTCCCATTGAAAGTGATTAAAGAATTTAGTCAAATTGTTGTAACATCTATGCTTATTGCCATTAGAGGGCTTCATTCACCATTCCCTTGAAAGGATCAAATGTCTCAGTGTGATCCACCATTTTAAGTCATTTGAAGCAAACATGTGGAAAATTTAGAAGCTCTGTTGTTTCCCACCCAAGCTTCTTGTAGCTTGACCTCATCCTTAGGGTCATACACTCTCAGGACAAATCACTCTGATACCACTAATCCAAAACTCAAAAGTTATGGTTGATAAATATTTCAATAGCATAGAAATAACATAGTAATAATGACTTCTATGAGAAGAGATGTAGTATTATTCAAGATCGCAATACAAATATATGCTTATCTTTGGGAAGAGATTTTTATCTTCACATTTTAGGTTACCTCTTAATTTATACACATTTTGAAATCATGAGGAGGATTTGGAAGGTCACCAATATCAAGGGAGATTAAGTGGTTTGACTTTTAAGATTTAAAACAATACAAAATTTAAGGAAGTACTATTTTTAGAAACTTACTATTTTTAGACTACACTACTAAAATGGAAATTTGGGGAAATTCCATTGGGTTTTTGGGGTCAGACTTCCTTGATAAAATATCCATGCCATCTCATGACATTTTCCTCACTCTTTGCATTCCAACAGTTCAAACGGTGAGTCAATAGGAGCTTCGGTGTAAAAGTTATGGCTCCCAAAAGTTCCATCATCAATTTGGGTGGAACTATCACCCGAATTGTCACCTAAATTGTTGCCTGGATCATCATATTACTTCTACACCCTTGCCAAAAAGTTTTTTTTTACCCAAGATCACTCTATATGATGGTAAAGGTGATCCAAATACACACATGAGATCTTTTCATATAGCATACTTGGACTATGTGCCAAATGATTAGATACTAACCAAGTTATTTCCATGGAGTCTAAAGTATTATGCTTTATAGTAGCTCTATAGTCTACCAAATAAGTTGGTCAATGCATACAATCTTATAGCCAACATGTTCCTAGCTTATTTCAACATTAAAATTGATGATAAGGTTTCTTATGCCCAAGTTTCACCATGGAAACAAAGGTCAAATGAGCATCTCATAGATTATGTTCATTGATATAAGACTATCTTAACTATGATGACTAGCCCCATGGCTGATCAAGAGTTACAAGATATCTTCAAAAAAGCCTTCTACCCACCTTTCATGATTCAATAATGTTCAAAAGGTTTTCTTCCTTCACTGAGTTATGTCATACACTAAAGGAAAAAGAATTCAAATTAATCTCAATGGGTAAACTTATCAGAAATAATAAACAAGAGTAACAATAAAGTACCATATAAAGTAAAGGTCAGTGATAGAAAAATTTAAAATGAACCTATAGTTAATCAAGCATTAGAGCCCCCTCAATGAGTGATTTTATTAACACCTCCTTAGTGAACTTTTACCAATCTACTAGTATCTCCAGCCAAAGTCTTACAACAATTATTGAAATGTAATGTCATATCTCTCCTTCCTATTCAAGAAGTTGGTCTAACAAAGCCTCTTCCATAGGGATATGAGAAGAATTCATTTTATAATTTTCATATGGAACCAAGAAATAGGTGTATAAATTTTAAACAAAAGATACATGAATTGATAGATGGAAATGCTATTGATATTGGCACTCTAGTTGAATCTCCTCACACAATGTAAACATAGGATAAAGATTTGAAAATATTCTCATATCTTTTCCCACAACATTCAAACAAGAGATAGGTAAAACATCAAGTTTTCACCATGGATATCATGCACATCCTCCACTAGCTACATATTAGACACCTCCAGTTGAGTTACACCCTTTGATCAACATGATTAGTGTATACAATTCTAGAGTTCTAGCTAGACCTTTGATTTCCTTCTCAGAGTAGGAGATAGTTGAGGATGATTCAGATTATAATGCACTTTTTATTAGATCTTACATTCATAATCATCCCATTCATAGTGTTTTCATAACCAATGGATATAGTGTGAACATGTGCACTATGGCATTACTACAACATTTGGGATATGTAAATTAGGTTATTACCCTGATGGACATAGTTATTAGTAGATTTAATAGGCATATATAGATTTCATTGGGTGAGATTTTAATTCCACTACAAGTCAATACAACATGTGTGGACACACCATTTACTATTGTTCCTAGTACATGACTTTTTTATATGTTACATGGTTGACCATGGATTTAGAAACTTCAATCATTACCTTGTATAGTTCATATATGCATGAAATTCATTCATGATAACT
The DNA here is from genome assembly GCA_037957365.1 of Torreya grandis. Classification (NCBI taxonomy): domain Eukaryota; kingdom Viridiplantae; phylum Streptophyta; class Pinopsida; order Cupressales; family Taxaceae; genus Torreya; species Torreya grandis. Next base: position 751,830 of record JARHVA010005527.1, on the reverse strand, counting down.
AGGTTGTTACAATTGGAGGAGTTCCATATGAGTTACCACTCCCCAATTTAGAGCCATCTACTATTTTATAATCATTAGGTTTAGTTCCACCACTAGTTTTAGTTCTTCCTCTAGTTCAGATTGAGACACAGTCAAGGCCTTCCTCACTAGCAAAAAAAGTTCATACACTTCCATGAAGGTATTTTATTGAGCATCCATAGTTTAAAAATTCTAGATAACTTCCATCTATAATGTTAACAACCAAGACAGTATAATTGAGGTCCCATGCTTCTACACATAGAGCACATATTCAAAGAGATTCTCCTACTACCATATGGGTCCCTAAGATCCCTGAAGTTGTATCCACTTCTTAGAGTTATAGGGAGACCCCATATTTGGTTTCCACTACATATACTTCAAATCATTTATAACATATACAACTTTTAGATCCATAGTCTTATCCCTTTCATCATGCTTCATGATCACTCATGATCCCTCTCCTTGATATAGGACACCATGATAGGGAGTCTTAGATGATACTCATTTATTAGTATCATTTTTTCTCTATTTTTCTTGTATATAACTTCTTTTCAATTTCTTATATATAGTTATTTCATGGTTGATTTTACATATCTTATATACTAAAAACATTGAAATATGTTAAAAATCCAAAAAAACATTCAAATGTGTCATAAATACCAAAAACATTCAAATATGTCACAAATACCAAAAAAATGCAAATATTTCAAAAATAAAAAAACATTCAAATATTCAAAAATTCAAAAACATTTCAATTATATTTATTCTCCATGCTTTACATTTCTACTACCATGCTAGACTTACATTCAACTACTCCATGTTATTGTTTGTTGATTTATCTACATTACCATGCTTCACTTGATCTTCTTTGAGTGTGTGTAGTGACATATAGATCCTTGATTGATTCACTCTACCCATTAAAGGGGCATCTTACTTCTACATTTGAGACATACATTGATATATCTACCCACTAGGGGTATCTTCTACATGACTACACCATCCTTGTTATGTCATTATTACACCATAAACTCTAGTTATCATGTTGCTAAAAATTAATTTCTAGCTTACATAGATTACTCTATCGACATTCACTAGTATATAACACTTTTGTATATCTTAGCATATACCTAGTCTTGTATTGCATGTCCTATATACTTTCACTTCTTGCTTGGATTAATTAGACGCAATTGTATTTATAGTATATTACATGTCTTCCTTTTTTCATTGCGTAGCTACATGTGATTGCATTTCTTAGTTCTTTTTTTGTCGCTTGTATATTCCTTAGAACATTTACCAATGTCCTTTGCTTATACTTTTATATGTGATTTTGGCCTTCATGCCAACCTTTCTTATTTTCAATTATGTGTATGTCACATTTAAACATTCCTTTTATGCCTACTTTCTAATTTGAGTGACATGTACCCATCTCATTTGTTTTATTGGCCCCTTGACCACTCTTGTATACTTCTTGCTTGTTTCCTTTCATACTTATTTGCTTCTCAACTATTTGCAATGTCATAATCCACATCATGCATTATCTAGATTTCTTAGATGCCATGATGGACATCATAGTCCATCCCTCTTTGACAAATAAAAAATAATATTTCTAGTTTTAATTAATTATATTTCACATGTTATTACATTGTTATATCTATCTAGGCATACCCCTATTGATCTAACAATCTCTCTTACAAACTATGCTATATGTTGAGACATCTTTTAATTATCATTACTATATCATATATTTCACAACATAACACACTTACAGGGCTCTTTCTTTTGAGGGTAATAATTTTAAGGTATTCATTCCTACCCTCAGAAGAGGGGGAAATAAACAAGGGTTTTTTCATATAGATCAAATCTCCTATTGGTCAAAAAATCAATTTTAAGAACACTTAGAACAACAATCAGAGGTCAAAATAGGTAGAAAAAACTAGAAAAATAGTGATGATTATAGAACAATCATCAATTTTAGCAAAGAACAATAGCAACTAAACATGGACAATAGCATCAGATAATAAGATGTCTTATTTCCAATGCTCTTATCTAAACAACAAAAAACTTAGATTTTTAAAAAATAGGTAGAAAGGTAAGCTTAGCTAAAGTTTTTTAGATATAGACCAGTTTAGATTCATTAGTTTTAGTACAATTTTTCGTAGATAATCTAGATATAGGGGGCATCATGAGAAACATGATGGTTCATGCTTCTAGTTTTAGATTGGGTAGTTCGTATAACTTCTAGATCATAATCCATGTTATAGACACCAATGATTAGGGGCAATGTGCATGGCACTTTTAGCTTCTTTTGTTTCTAAATTTAGTACATTACCTAGGCATTCTTAGTAAGTACATGCCTTATTTAATTTTCAAGTGGTTAGAATCATTTTTGAGTCACTTGTGAGAATAAGAAGGCACAATAAGAATGTCTTGAAAGATGAGAAGAAGAAAGAGAGAGTATCCCAAAGAGGAAAGAGAAGAGAAATGTTTCCAAGTGAGCAATAAGAAATAGAGATTGAGAAGAGAGTTCTTATTGAGGATAATAATTATTAGAAATAAGTGCCAATAAGATCACATGAAGATGAATACCATAAGATAAGGTGTATTATGTCTCTACCAAGGACATTAAAATAGACTATGTGGTCTCTCATTTTGTATGATAATATTACTTTCAGGTTTGTGTTTGTAGGTATGAAGATATGGTTGATGAAGGATAAACATAAAGCCTCAAATTTGATGGAGATTGGATCAATATTTTCACCCATAAAGTGACAAAAGGACGAAAAATAAAAATAACCCCTTGAATAAGACAAAGTGAAGGAGATTGAAGATATTCCACATGATGAAATTAAATAGAAAGAGGAATATTATGAGGCGTTGCCATGCATAAAAACTAAAAAAAAGAAGATGGTACACCAAGAAGACAAGAAGGTCATAAAAGAGGATATTAAGGTCACCCATGAAGTCATGAATGAATAAACAATATTGCAACATTTACCATTGGAGTTAAATAAATTCCTAAATTGTGATTGCGTTTATGATGAAGAAAAGGATGATATGCAAGTTGAGAGAAATAATGATAGATAGTAGCCCTCAAAAGGAGAAAAATGGAATGGATATTTTTGGCCTAAGTGGATGAAACAAATAGATGATGAAAATAAGGAGATGAACCTAAAATAAGGGGTCAAACAAAGCAAAATCATAACTGGAAAATAAGCACAAGTGTGGAGACAAAGAACAAAAGGCAAGGAACATCAAGTTGGCAGATAGATGACTAATGTATAAAGAATGAAAGAGGTGAAATGAGAATCAAGTAGTAGACCAGTAATATAAAAGTAATGAATTAGGTGATAATAATCATGAAAAGAGTACAAGAAGATCATGTTACAAGTGTACTCCAAGCAAGAATGAAGAATGAAGAAGATAGAAAGCCAACAAAGTAAATGAGAGAGATGGTGCAAGTAAACCAAGAAAATGAGATGGAGGTAAAGCCATGTCAACAAGAAAATGAATGCATAAATAAAGATAAGTGTTTCAGATATGTGTTTCCAAATGTTTTTTATGATAATATTTTTGAAGTTGACTCAGATGGTGAAGATATCTTCTACATGGAAATAATGGAATTAATGACTGAGTGTGTAGAAAGGAAAATTGAAGAAAAAACACCTAAAAGATTGTTTGAAAATAATGGTATGTGGAATGATAAGATTAATGTGACTATAAAAAATGGACTACAAGGAGAAGATAAATAACAAGTTTCCCAAGATGAGTATTTAGAAGAGATGGATGCATTAAAGTTAAAAGAAGAGTTGGAGATGATATAAGAAATTTTTATTACATCCAAGTGGATAATTGATGATAAATTATAGTAATAAAAGATCAAGGAAAGGATAAATAAGGATCAACAAAGAGAAGCACAAGAAGTTGTGCAAATAAAGATGCAAACATGCAAGCTAGTTAGCAAGAAAATGGATTATGAACAAGCAAATAAGGTGAGATATTCAATTAGTAAAGATAAATATGAGTTAAGAATTGATGAACATGAGCATGGAACATCAAATATTGGTTAAATTAATTTACTGTGGTGAGCAAAAAAAGGAATGAAATGTTTCTCTTGCATAGTGAGCAAGATGAGAGGAAAGAACATCAAAATGTGAAATAATTTGAAGTAAAGGTAAACAAAATAAAGTGTATATGAGAAAATGACAAATTTTTATATGCGTGAGAGGCCAATAAAGCCCAAAGAAGAGGATGATAGTATATTCATATAAAATGTCAAAAAATTTAGCTTGAGTGTGGCTTGTGATGCCCAACATATAGGTCCTTATTGCATGATATCATGAGCTTTCTATCCACCTTTTCAATAATTCTGAATCATCCTTAAACTTTCAAAACCTCATTCTAGCCCAGCTAGGCTCCATTTTCCATTTTTATTCCATCTCCCTAGGTCCTAATCCTATATGATAGGAGTGTTGGGGTTGGACTATAGCATTGGACCTTAGGGTGTCCCATTTTAAATTCTCCTATCCAATCACATGTCGATCCTAGGTGACCATTTTATCTTGATTCCTTTTCCTCATTTTTTAAGCCTTGCATGAATGCATTTAATCCATGACCAATAGATCTCTATAAAATCCCATTCAAAGTTAATTTATAATGGGTTGGAAAATATTACAAAATAAATTAAAAATAAAAACAAGACCACTAAGGCAAATTTCCTTATTCTCTACATACAACTATCAAATACAACTACCATCCTATTCAAGCCTTCATACCAGTCCCTAGTAACCTCAAACACACCTAGTTTAGTATTTTTACATCCATATAACACTATTACATAAATCACATCAAGTGGGAGAACTACATATGGCTTGATCCCTCTTTAGAGTATTGGTATGTAGTTAGTGTGCCCACACAAGGGGTGTGGATACACGTTTAGTAAATCTTACACACACTAACCCACCTTCTTTCTCAAAGTTTTCATTCAAGTTATAGCACAAGAAAAATCTATGATTTAAGATTAAATAAAATCTACAAGTAGCATCATCAATATTCAAGACTTGAAATTTCATAAACGGTCTAACACATCGATAATGGATAAAACCCAAAAGACTCATATCTATGTGACTAGTTTGTATAATAGTAGTAGGACCTAGACTATAACATTAAACCTTAAAGTGTCCTATTTTTGGTGCTCCTATCCTTTCATTGAATGAAATATAGATCCTAACTTATGAGAATGTTCTAATCCTACATAACTAGTGCCAAATTTTATCTCAGTCATCTCAGCCTTATTTTAAGATGAGCTATATTTCTTCTATTTCATTACCATTTTTAGAAAGCTACGAAGGTTAAAAAAATTATACAAATTAGTAATATATTTATTTAAATATATTTTAATTATTTAGTCAACTGAGACCATTCACTAAATTAGGAATAAGACTCTAATATTCCCAAAATAGTTAAATCATTTGATGAACTTGACTTACTTTGTTTATGCATTAAAACCCTAAAAACCCTAGGGTAAATTCCTTGCTAATTTTTCCAATAACTTTTTTATTTTTATTGAATAATTTAAATCAAAAATTCAAATTTAAATTTTAAATTTACCTTAATAATTTTAAAAATAATTTATTCCAAACCGTAGTTGAATTTATTAGGTCCTTTTATGCACAAAATCCCTAAAAACCCTCGGAAAAATTTCTTGCTAATTTTAGAAATGTTTTCTTATTTTTCACCTGTATATTTAAATCATAAATTCACTTCAAATTTTAAAATTCCATAGTAATTTAAAAAAAAAATCATCCAAACTCTAGTTGCATCTACTAGGTCCATTTAAATCAAAAAATTTCCAATATTTTTTTTATTGTTTACCTACATATTTAAATTAGAAATTCAATTTAAATTTTAAAATTCTTTACTAATTTTAAGAATGTCATTTTTCAAAACCTTAATTATATATACTAGGTCATGTTGCTTTTGAGGTATCACCTTACATGTTTACAAGCTTCATATCCTTTTCATGCATTTTTAAATTTGTTATTTTTAGGACTTTACATTTCTTATATTAAATAATTTCCTTCCATATCACTTTGTTTATTACAAGTTATTAAAAAAAAAATCTATAAATTTTTAATTTGTTTTCCTACTTTAAGAATAGCCCAATACACCAATCTTGATGAAATTGATAAACAAGAACTTTAAGAACTCTTAACTAAATACCCTGACCTATAAGATGATATGCTTAAAATACTACAAAAAGAGAAAAAAAAAGTAAACAATCATCAATATTCTCAAACCATAGAAAAATTAGTTACAAATGACACTACAGGGGCAACTATGTCTCAACAACCCCCTATAACATCCCAACCTTCCTATGAGGCACCACTAGTTACGACTAGTACATATGTGTCTCTTGATATGGCTACCCTTGTACAATAGATAAAATATCTTCAATCTATGGTGCTACATCATAAACAAGGTGCCTCTAGAACTACATAGGCCTTGGATTCTTTTTCTCTACTTCATTCACCATTGCTACATCATATTACTTATACACCCTTGCCACCAAGTTTTGTTCAATACAAGATCACTCTATCTGATGTCAAGGGTGATCCAGAGACACACTTGAGAGATTTTCATTGAGCATGCTTGGACTATGTTCCAAATGACTAACTACTAACCAAGTTATTTCCATGGAGTCTAAAGGATTATGCTTTAAAATAGTTCTATAGTCGACCAAATCATTCAGTCAATGCATTAAATCTTATAGCCAACATGTTCCTAGATTATTTAAAAATTAACATTGGTGAAAAGGTTTCTTATGCCCAGGTTTCATAATAGAAACAAAGGTCAAATGAGCATCTCACTAATTATGTTCTTTGATATAATACTATCTTAGCTAAGATGACTAGCTCCATGGCTGATCAAGAGTTACAAGATCTCTTCAAATAGAGTATTCTACCCACCTTGCATGAATAAATAGTGTTCAAAAGGTTCTCTTCCTTCACTAAGTTATGTCATACACTAAAGGAAAGGGAATTCAAATTAATTTCAATGGGAAAACACAAGTTCATAATAATATCAAAAACAAAAGACAAGAGTAACAGTAAAGTCCCCTATAAAGTAAAGGTCAATGATAGCAAAATTCAAAATGAACCTATAGTTAATTCATAATTAGGGCCCCCTTAGTGAGTGGTTTTATTAACACCTCCTTAGTAAACTTTTACTAATCTACCAGTATCTCCAGCTAGAGTCTTACAATAATTATTGAAATGTAATATCATATCTCTCCCTCCTATTCAAGAAGTTGATCCAACAAAGCCTCTTCCATATGGATATGATCAAAATGAATTTTACAATTTTAATAGGTCACCAATCCACACAATAAATAGATTCATCAATTTGAAACACAAGATACATGACTTGATAGATGGCAATGTTATTGATATTGGCACTCTAGTTGAGTCTCCTCAGGAAAAGTAAACATAGGATAAAGCTTTGCAAATATTCTCAGATCCTTTCACACAACATTTTAAATAAGAGACACTAAATACATCATGTGTTGACCATGCATATCCTCCACCAGCTACATATCAAGCACCTCCAATTGAGTTATAGCCTTTAATCAACATGATTGGTGTATACAATTCTAGAGTTCTATTTATAACTTTGATCTCCTTTTCAGAGTAAGAGATAGTTGAGGATGGTTCATATTATAATGCACTTTTTATCAAATCTTACATTCATAATAATCCCATTAATATTTTTTTCATAAAAAATGGATCCATTGTGAATATGTAAACTATGACATTACTACAACATTTGAGATATTTAAAGTAGGATATTACTCTGATAGACATAGTTATTAATAGATTTAATAGGCATATATAGAGTTCATTAGGTGAGATTTTAATTCTTTTAAAGGTTAATACAACACTTGTGGACACACCATTTACTATTATTCCTAGTGTATGAATTTTTTTATATGTTACTTGGTTGACCATATATTTAGAAACTTTGAGTAGTACCTTATATAGTTCATGGATGCATGAAATTCATTCATGCTAATTAGGTTCTTACAATTGGAGGAGTTCCATATGAGTTACCACTCCCCACTTTAGAGCCATCTATTATTTTACAATCACTAATTTTAGTTCCATCACCAATTTTACTTCTTCCTCTATTTTAGATTGAGACATAGTCAAGGCCTTCCTCACTGGCATAAAGAGTTCATACACTTCCATGAAGGTATTTTAAAGAAACCATAGTTTCAAAATTCTACACAGCTTCAATCTATAATTTTAACACCTAGGATAGTATAATTGAGGTCCCATGCCTCTACACATAGAGCACATATTCAAATAGCTTCTCCTACTAACATATGGGTCCCTAAGATCCCTATAGTTGTATCCACTTCTTATAGTTATAAGGAGACCCCACATTTGGATTCCAATACATATATTTTAGAGAATTTATAACATATATAGCTTTTAGAACCATAGTCTCAACCCTTTCATCATGATTCATGATCACTCATGATTCCTCTCCTTGATACATGACACCATGATAAGGATTCTCCCATGAGACTCATTGATTATTATCATTTCTTCTTTGTTTTGCTTGTACATAGCTTCTTTTCAATTTCTTTTATATAGTCCTTTCATGATTGATTGTACATGTCTTATGTACCAAAAACATTAAAATATGTCAAAAATCCAAATAAACATTCAAATATGTCAAAAATACCAAAAACATTCAAATATGTCACAAATACCAAACACATGCAAATATATCAAAAATATAAAAACGTTCATATATTCAAAAATTCAAAAATTCAAAAACATTTCAATTGTATGCATTATCCATGCTTTACATTTCTACTACCATGCTAGACTTACATTCAACTATTCTATTCTAGTGTTTATTTATTTATCTACATTACCATGCTTCACTTGATCTTCTTTGAGTGTGTGTGATGACATCCAGCTCCTTGACTGGTTCACTCTACCCATTGAGGGGGCATCTTACTTCTACATATGAGACATGCATAGATATATCTACCCCTTGGGGGTATCTTCTACATGACTACACCATCCATGTTATGTCACTCTTATACCATACACTCTAATTATCATGTTGGTGAACATTACAAACTAGCTTACATAGATTACTCTATCAACGTTCACTAGTATATAACCTTTTGTATATCTTAGAATATACCTAGTCTTGTATTACATGTCTTGTATACTTTCACTTCTTTCTTGGATTAGTTAGATGAAATTATATTTATAGTATATAACATGTCTTCCTTTCTTGCATTGCGTAGCTAGATGTGATTGCATTTATTAGTTATTTTTTTTTCTTTTGTATATTCTTTAGGACATTTGCCAACATCTTTTGCATATAATTTTTTATGTGATTTTAACCATCATGCCAACCTTGATTGTTTTAAATTATATGTGTATGTGGCATTTAAACATGCCTTTTATGCCTTCTTTCTAATTTTAGTAACATGTGCCCATGTTCTTTATTTTATTGGTCCCTTGACCACTCTTGTATGCTTCTTACTTATTTCCTTATGTGCTTGTTTGCTTCTCAACTATTTGCAATGCCATGATCCACATCATGCATTATCTTGCTTTCTTAGATGGCATGATAGACATCATGCTCCATCCTTCCTTGAAAACTAACAAATAACATTTCTAGTTTTAATTCAATGCATTGCACATGTTATTACATTGTTATATATGTCTAGGCATACCCCTATTGATCTAACAATCTCTCTTACAAACTATGTTATATCTTGAGACATATTTTAGTTATCATTGCTATATCATATATTTCATAACATAACACACTTGCATAGTTATTTCTTTTGAGGGTAGTAATTTAATTGTATTCATTCCTACCCTCAAAAGTGGAGGCAATAAATAAGGGTTTTGTCATAGAGATCAAAGTTCCTACTGATCAAAAAATCAATTTTAAGAATACTTAGAATAATAATCAGATTTCAAACTAGGTAGAACAGACTAGAAAAATAGTGATGATTACAGAAATATCATCAATTTTAGCAAAGAATAATAGAACTAGACATGAACAATATCATTAGATAATAAGGTGTCTTATTTCCAATGCTCCTATCCAAACAACAAAAAATCTAGATTTTTTAGAAACAGGTAGAAAGGTAAGCTTAGTTATAGTTTTTTACATATAGACTAGTTTAGATTCAATAGTTTTAATAAAAATTTTATTAGAGAATATAGATATAGGTGGCATCATGAGCAACATGATGGCTCATGCTTCTAGTTTTAGATTAGGTAGTTGGTATAGCTTCTATATCATAATCCATGTTATAGACACCAATGATTAGGGGAAATGTGAATGGCACATTTAAATTCTTTTCTTTCTAAATTCAGTACATTAACTAGGAATTCTCATTAGTTGCATGCCTTATTTCATTTACAAGTGGTTAGAATCATTTTGGAGTGGCTTTCATACAATCATAATCTCCTCCTTCTGGAGTTGGCCAATATTGGCCTAGTTTCCAATACACATTAGACTATCCATGCCACATTGTCATAATATAGAGCATTCATCAGTTTCAAGAGCCATATAATATAACACACATTCACACCTATATCAGTGTATAGCTTCACTTCATTCGGTAATGATGGAGCCAAAGGACTCGCTAGCTTTTGTATTCTTGAGCCACCTACTCAAAGGGATTGGACACAGTCCAAACATCTATTAGAACATGCATGAACACCTAGCTTCACTTAGTGGGTGAATATGGAGCCAAAGGGTCAACCTTTTAATTCTTAATCCATTCTTAGGGAATTGATCACTGAATTCCATTTATGATATTAATTTTTCTAGAACACATATCCAGCATCACTCAGCACCATTCAACATCAAAGTAGATTTACACTTGATGATGTCCTCTCTTTATGCACACCCAATATCACATAAATTCATGGGCTTTACCCTTGTAGGTATGTTCAGGTATGCTTTCTACTTTTCTTTTATCCTAGTATTTCACATTGCTACATAAAAAAATGGGGGGGTAAATGTAGTCATATAAAATGTCAAAATTGGTATCTTGAGTGTGGCTTGTGACACTCAACCCATAGGTCCCTCTTGCATGCTCTCATAATGCTTCTATCCACCTTTTTACTAATTTATAGTCATATATAGACTTATGGAACCTCATTTTAGCTCATCCAAGCTCTATTTTCCATTATTTTCCCATCCCCCCATGTCCTGAGTTTCTTAAGATAGGATATTTGGGGTTGGACTAGAGAATTAGACCCTAGGGTGTCCCATTTATAGTGGTCCTATCCAATCACATTTTGATCCTAGGACATTTTTTTCTCGATTCCTCTTCCTCATTATGTTAGCCTAGCATGAAGGCATTTAACCCATGACCAATAGATCTCTATAAAAACCCATTCAAAGTTCATTTAGAAAAGGTTGGAAAATATTACAAAAGTAATAAATAATACAAATGAAACCACTAAGGTAAATTTCCCTATTCACTACATACAATCATCCAATATAGCTACTATCTTATTCAAACCCTCACACCAATCCCTAGCCACCTCAAACACACCTAGTTTGGCATTTTTGAATCTAGATAACACTATTACACAAAACACATAATGTGGGAGAACTACATATAGCTTGATCCCTCCTCAAAGTATTAGAATGTAGGAAACATGCCCATAAAAGGGGTGTAGATATACGTTCAATGCATCTTACACACACTAACCCACCTTCTTTCGTAAAGTTTTCATTCAAATTCTAGAATGAGGAAGATTTAGGATTGGAGATTACATCAGCTCTATAAGGATCTTCATCAACATTCAAGACTTGAAATTACATAGGTGGACTAATATAGATAGTAGACAAAACTTAGAAAACTTAGATCTTTGTGACTTATTTAGATAATAGTGAAAGGACCCAGACTATGACATTGAACCCCATAGTGTCCTATTTTTGGCACTTTTGTCCTTTCATCGAATGAAATCTAGATCCTAATTTATGATAGTGTCCCAGTCCTGCACAACTAGTACCAGCTTTTATCTTTGCTATCTCAACCCAATTTTAAGATAAGTTATATTTCTCCTATTTCATTACCATTTTTAAAAAGTTGTGAAGGTCAAATAAATTATAAAAATTAGTACTCTATTTATTGTAATATATTTTATTAGTTTAGTCAATTCTTCCCTTAACTAAAGTAGGAATAAGAATCCAATATTCTCAAAATAGTTAAATCAAATAGCATGAATAAGAAGCAAGAACTACTATAAAACCAAGAAATAAGTGAAAACAAAGAGGAGACAAGCTATAAAATAAGCATGAGGAAGGAGAATGAACACAAATTGGCTGAAACTAAGTACGAAAAGGTTCAAAGTGACTTAAAAAAAGTGGAAGATGTAGAAAATAATAGTATATATTAGTTGAAATACTTCATAGAAATGGAATATGCATGGACTCAAAGATTATACAAATTTATAATGAAAAAATGGAATAATTTAGAATATATAAGGGAACAAGAAAGGATGACCAACAGTCAAGCAAGTATGAATGACCTATTGTCACTTTGATTTTTACCCTTTGAGGTGATGTATTATCTCTCCTCATCTAAGTCAAACAATTGAAACACCTCTAGCATGTTGGTATCTTAATAATGAGGTGAGTCTCTAGATAGGACTAGTTCCCTTGATCTACCACTTTTGGATCTTCACTACACCTATGATTGCAAGGAAAAGGGAGAGAAAACTAAAATTAAGCTATCCTAAAGGTGGTGATACACCAAATTAGTTTATGACCACCAACTAGCTGCATGTCACACATGAGACCAAGAGACTAACTAAGCATACATTTCTCTAATCTAAATATTCTCACATAAATATTTCATTATGAGGTTGTGAAGAATGTTTAGGCTAAGAGGACTAGACAAGAGACCTATAATGGCACTATTTTAATTGAATAACTCACTCAACCTAAACACTCCATAGAAGACTTCACATCACCTATAATAAGAAGATTTCAAGCTATAAATAGGTGAGAGAATGAGGCAAAAATGCTAAGGAAATAATAGTTATCACTAGGTAATATCAACCATTCAAGTTAACACACTATATGAAGTCATATAAGAGGTAAAATAAATAGTATTGATTGATCTATGGTATGGAAATGAGCAAGGATTTGCCATACTTAGGTGAAGCATATTTTATAAAGGTCAAAATGGATGGTTCTTATAGGAATTGAGAGAGAGAAGAGGAAAAATAATTCCAAAGGAAATAAGGACAAGTGTAAAGATGATAAAAAGAGTTACATGTTCATGATAAGATAATGTGAAACTGATCATGTAAAGTCAAGAAGCACAAGTGTCACTCTAAATCATGAAATTATTGAAATGTGGCATGAAATTCTTGGAATAATGCAAATAAATTATGAAAATGTGGTGTTAAGGACCCCTTATAACATATAAAAACTCCTTGAATATCCATAAAAAGTTCCAAGGGATATATGAGAACTCAAATTTACCTATTGACATCTTTTCTCCATTTACACAAGCCTAGTATTAGCTTTGAGCCATAAAAAGGATTATTTGTAGTGTACTGGTTAGTTTTCAAGATACATATCTAGAGAATAAGGATAACCATCCTTACATGAAAATTATATAATACATATGACCTTTTATGTTGGACTTAGCTATAAATATATATTCTAAAAAACTAGCATATATTTATACAATAGAATATTCTATTTTACAAATGTATAAAATGTATGATTGAACACATTTTTCATGACCCTGTAGAAATGATTTAGTTGGTTTGAATTCCCACCTATATATATAAATGACATTGACCCCCCATTTTGATATTAGGCTTAAACCCTACCAATAGGCTTGACTGCAACTTTGGACATCTAGACCACTTTGTTGAGGTTCTCCCATATGTGCTTGATTCCTCATGTTGGTATGGGTATGATCAAACTTCCCACACCTTCTTGAAATTTCTCTTTATATTTTGTTCCACCATTTCTCCTTCCTTCTTCAAAATATGTAGGTTTTGTTCTCATGTGAGTACCCTCTATCTAAGAGAAAATAGAGGAAACTTCCCCTATTTGTCTAGATAAACCAAGTAGTGGGTGATATTACACAAGTATTTAGGACATTATACACCAAAATTAAACCCCTTTTCATACCATTTGACCTTTCAACACTTTCAAGAGCCAAAACAAACTCCTATGAAGGTAGACTATGTGCAGGGTTAACACTGTAGACTATGTATTGCATCAATAGGGTCATTTATTCTTCATGATTTTCATTGGTGAGAAAAAATTTAGGATATAAAATCATGGTGAATATTTTATATAATTTTTCATCACTTTAACATACTACATACCCTTCACACTCTTTGCTTGGTCAAAATTGAGTTTCATCTCTTGATTGTAACCTTGCTTTGAAGGGGGTGCATGTATGTTGATTTGCATGTTTTGATCTTGAGAAAATGTATATTGATAAAATTAAATAATATTAGGAAAATTATATACTTTTTTTGGCCTATTGTCAATAATTATTATGTAATTTTATCACTCATCACCTCAAACCTGCTTACTACCTATCCTGGTCAAACATAGTCAATTATGTTAGGAGTAACAACCTTGTAGGTGAAGATTCCTTTTTTGATAGGTTACACATAATTTTTTTGGCCTCATGAACCATTTTGAATCATTCCCAATCAACCAACCTTGATAATTCCATTTTTAAGCCTCTAACATGGACTATGTACACCTATAGCCAAGTGTAGGTGACTATTCTTGAATGATAGAACACCTATAGATGTGTATAGGGTTCAAAACATTATGTATCATATTCCTTGAATGAACTTTAGGTTATAAACTATATTTTATACCATATATAAGAATACAATCATGGTGTCATGATATAATAATATCAACTTGGCTGAAGAGGTCTTTTAGAGCTTAGATCTTATAGATGTTAGTACTTGAAATTAGTGCATGAAAATGCATTTTTGGGCCTTCCAAAAATCACTCTCCACCAATCCTTTTGACCTCATATTTTGCATAACTCTTATAATATGTGAATAATAAAAATTATGGTCATATATATGTATCAAAACACTTTCTAACCCTACTATATGATTTTTTTAAATGACCCAAACCTCTATTTTCAATTTTTAGGGAAAAAGATCCCTGAATTCAATCATCTTATGTTTGAAGGTGATCCATACTCCCATTTACAAATTTGACACTTCAAGAAGATATTTTATGATCAAATACACCTTTTAGGATTATAATAAAGGTTTTTACATGTTCCAACTTCCCATACAATGACCTTCATAGCTCTGTGATGCCACCTATAGGTGGGTATTTTCACATACATGTAGTAAATCAAACTTGGGTAGTATGCAAGATATATATCTTCATGATAAATTATATGCCATAAAAAAGATTTAATATTTAATATTTTCACTTTAAAATATTTAAACACTTATAAAATCTACCATTTTAGTATGACATCATCAAGGAGAGACTCTTGTAGGTGTATTTGAGTTGTATGCAGGTAGTGGATAGAATTGTCGCAATGTGTGTAAATAAATGGTCTCATGAACAAACTTAAACTCATTTAAAATCCATAAAATTTATGTTTATCATTATTTTTATATTTATCCAAGTATTAAAACATCTATTCTAATGTGATATCCTCTTGAAAACACTTGCTATAGAGTAGGCATGGATAGCTAGTGACTAGCTAGTTTGGTGCATGAGCTTGCAACCAACCATATATTTTAATAAAATGTTAAAATGAGATATATTCAGGTATTTATAAATTGAAAAAATTTATAAACCTTCATTACAATCCCATGAACAAGCTAGGTAAGTCTCATATATATTACTACAAGTGAGAGTGAGTGGAGAGTTGATTATGAGAATGGAAAGATTAAATGTTTGATCAAAGCATGGTGTGATGAAACAAAAGATTAAAAGAGGTGATAATATGGCCTTGGGATATGGGAAACATCATATCCCCTTCACATTAGACCTCTATAGAGAAATAAACATTCTGCAAACAAGGAACCTATGACTGAGACCTCATATGGTGACATCTCCCTGTAACATGAGATGACTTTCCTATAAAAACACCTTAAAAAAACTAAAAAATAATGGAGAGAATTTTAATAGAGAACTCACATCATTTATAATCAATATTATCTGCTACATTATATGGAATTATCCAAACAAGAACAAAACCTATAGGGTGCAGGAAATAGTGAGTTAAAAAACATAGTCAACTTATTAGGGATGCTTTATAAATCATGATTGACCAATACTTAAACAATTATTATGGAAATTAATCTATCTGAGTTTAATTTTACCTCCTAAATATGTTTAGTTTGAAACCTCCTCAACTATCCATACCAAGCATAAACTTGCTAACCACTTCTATGTGTCTATAAGGGTGAAGAAGGATCATAATGGTTTTGAACCATTTTTAGCACTTAAAAATAATTTAAAGAATTAAGATGAGTCTAAGTAATATGAAGAGACATTCCATGACCTCCTCCCTCCTGTCACCTTCTCTCATAGACCATAAAAGTGCCAAACTCCTCACTTTTTAGTTGGTTTCTTGATTTTCAATTAGATAACCTACAATATTTAGATGAAACTGACATTCATGACAAGTAATATAATTTATTGGATGTTTGAAGTAATTATAAGACATTTTTACACATTGAAACTATGCCACTTGCATATATGACCCCTAAATGGCTATTAATTGGCTCAAAATGACATATAGACTAATTAGACAATGATCAAGGCTAAAAAGGCATTAAATTACATAAAATAGAAAATAAAATACCATATTAAAAAATATTATACCATTAAAACATCTAAAAATCAAGTTTTTACCTATAGGGGTCTGAATTTGACCTACAGGGTTAAATTTGGTCAACAAATTCATGACTCATAGGGGTAGTATGCCTTCTATACTAAATATTAGTATCTTTATCCTATCCATGGGCTAAAGGAGTCATATCAATTCTAAAACAAAACAAGAAGACCTGACACTTGACAACAAGGATTTGACCAAGACAAGATAGCTAATTATTTCAACCAGACAAATCAAAGGACACACATAAAGAAAAATAAACACACATGTGTGCTCAAATAACTTAGGGAAAATAGAAAACAAACAAATATGAACAACTTGAAAATAATCATACTTCCTTTTTAGGATCAAATAGAACTTTCCTTGAATATTTTTCATGAGATGAAACATAGTACCATGCATGTTGCTCCTTGGATTGGTTGCTTGGTAGATTAAACCTATTCCATGGCACTTAACTTGATTTGCTCTCAAGTAGATCATAATTAAATAGGTATCCAATGTAAATGTATTCCTCTTGGCCTTGCACACATACCTCATACTTTTTCCCACTCCTCATCTCATGATCAACTTGCATTTTCTTGGTAGGCATGGCTTTAAGAGGAGTAGTTTCTTATTCCTTAAAATATTGAAGCTAATATATGTTTGTTCTATTATTCAAAAGTTGATGCGTTTCTCCCAACTGGTTGAAAGGATGATAAACCATTTTTATAATTTTAAACACATCATCATGAGATGAATATACCTCTTTAAATGACAAATTTGAAATTTTTCTTCTTCTTTACATACCCACTTGAGTGTCAAGGCTACCTTCTCCTTTTTTTAGTATATCATGGTCTCATTGAAGAGGATTAGAAATTGATCTAATAAATTTAAAAAAATCATCCAAAGGCTAATTATAGACATTTTATCACCCATATATGATATCTTAGATAGTGATGGAATAACCAATGATGATTTATTCTTCTTTGACAAAAGGAAAACATTCTTCAATATCAACACAATCAAAATACTCAACACAAGAAATCACCTCTTATTCATCATTTAGAACCTCTTGAGGGATCTCATGTTGTACCTAAATTGTTATAACCTAACTTTACTTCTCAAGGATTTCAAGATCCTTAATTTATTTCTCCTTATTAGTGATGCCAATGGTAGGCATTTTGTAATCAAGTGACCTAGTCCAATGAGGCTACCAAGGAGCTTTGTTTTATTTAAGTAAGAGTTTTAAATTATTATCAACCAAATTATCCTCTTTAGGTTCCCATGCCATAGGTACATCAAGGTAAAGGGTGATAGGGTGAGGAAACAATTAACTAGTTGATAGAGGTAGAACATATAACACAACATCAAATTGAGAATGAATTATAAGAGATCCTTTTGGGTGTTCTTGAGGAAGGGGAGGTAGACCTTGGGCTAGAATGGATTGGTTTTATTACATAAATTTAAAATCACTTCTATGCAATCTGATTAAGCTTGAGCACTCTCTTTAGGAAGGTTAGATGGGGTGTGTTTAGGCATATGATCTTCATTTGGCTCTAAACCTTCCATCATACCTTGAATTTACAATATAATTCTCTACTCTAACTCTTCAATTTTCTTGGCTAGGTTATCTTTTAAAAGTATCTCTTGAAGTTAACATGGATCTTCATGAGGATAAGAAGTACAAGAGGGCTATTATGGAACATAAGAGGTCTCTTAAGGAACGGTGGGAGGGGCTTGCATAGGATCAAGTTATTTATCAACTTCACACTCCTTATTTAATATTTTATCCCCTTTATTTTCCCATAATTCCACTATCTTATGATAGCTTAGGATTTTAGAATTAGGAGTCTCTTCTTGAGGTAGTGATTCAATATTAATAGGGGATGGATTGTTCAATAAACTTGGGATCTTGTTAGGCTTGGATTCTCCATCTTATCCCTAACTTTGGATTACATATCTACAAATATATTTTTGAGGTGGGGATGTAATGGGAGAGGGAAATGAGGGATTATATCCCACTTAATTTTCTAATGAAATATATTTATACATATTCTTATTCGCTACTTCAATCTTCCTATCAATATTTGCTTCAAAAACAAGGTTTGTCTTTCCAACTTTATATTCCAACTAATTAGGAAAAAGATGACTTTGATAAGATTTATTGGGCTCATGAGTAGGGGTCAAGTAGAGCTGATATAAATCATGAGGAAGTGGATATGAGGTCTAATATATTTTTTGAGGTTATTCCTCATGAATTCTTAGCCTATCTTCTAAGGATGAAACTAGGCCACTCATATTTAGCATCTCACTTGTTAGCCTTTACCAATTTTCTCTCTCAATAGGTGTCCAATCTATTTTAACTAGATCTAATGAATATGTCACATTATGAATGAGATGACTAGGAATATCTAGACCATGTTCCCTTTGTGTGTCAAGATCTATCATGTACCTCTCATATCCCAAAATAGTTTTTTTAAAAGTGGAAATGGACTGATTTGATAAGAGATTAGGTTGAATAAGAAGAGAAATATATTGAGAAGGCTAGTTATATTACTAATAAAAATCATGAAAAGGTTGATAAGTGTCATATTATATTTGGTATGGATCACGAAAAGGTTGATAAGAATCATACAAAGGTTGATAGGGAATGACATAAGATTTAGATATCTCACCAACTAATGTAAAATTGTAATCAACACCAAAATTAGCCATGGAAATTCATTAGGAAGTAAGGATAGAAAGAAAAATATTACCAGCAATATTAAAATGAAAACTTTGGTTGTTTGACCAGTTGATGTAGCTTCAAAGTCACCATTGATGTTTGGATAGATGCCTCTAAAGGCTAATATGTTGAAATACAACACTAAACATCTTTCAAATTACTAGATAATGAGTCCAAATAGGCATGAAAAAACTATTATCACTTTTATTTTACCCATTTGATGATATGTCTTATCTCTCCTCATCCAAGTGGAATAATTGAATCACTTTTAGGTTGTGGGAAGACTAAGAATGAGGTGAATCTCTAGATAGGGATAACTCCATTGATGTACCACTTTTAGACCATTACTAAACCTATGATTGAAAGGAAAAGGGAGATAAAATTAAAATTAAACTATTCTAAATTTGATGATACAAAAAATTAATTAATGAATACCAACTAGTTGCATGTCACACATGAGACCAAGAGACTAACTAGGCAAACACTTCTCTAATCTAAATCTTCTCACATCAATATTTCACTATGAGGTTGTGAAGAATGTTTAGGATAGGAGGAATAAATAAGATTAATATAATTTAACTATTTAAATATGCTAACTAACTCAACCTAGACACTCCATAGAACACTTCACATGACCTACAAGAAGAAGCTTTCAAACTGTAAATAGGTGAGAGAATGAGACAAAAATGCTAAATAAATAATAGTTATAACTAACAAATATCAATTAGTAAAGTGAACACACTATAAATATTCATATAATAGGTTAAATAAGTATTATTTTTTAATCTATTGTATTCAAATGAGTATGTCTTATCCATACTCAAGTGGATCATATTTTACCTAGGTTAAAATGACTAGTTTTTATAGAACTTAAAAGAGAGAAGAAGAGAAAGAAGTACAAAGGTCACAAGGACAAGTTTAAATATGAGAAAAGAAGTTACATGTTAATTATAAAATAATTTTAAACTTATCATGGAAATTTAATAATCACAAGTGTCACTCCAAAGCATGAAACTCTTGAAATGTGGCATGAAATTCCATTTATTGGCTCAAAAAATTGTCTTCATCATTCACCCCTATTTGAACATGACAAAAATAAATAGGTATAGTTTTAATTATTTTAATAATAGGTAAGGGTTTCATTAATTCTTCACCATCTATTGGTTTCATTCCTAATCACCTAAAATCTTCTATAAGTGAGCCATCACTACCTATAGTTAAAAAAACTCCCCTTTTAGTCACCCCTCACACTTGGCCTCAAAATTAGATTTAGTTTATCATTAAAATATGCTAAGGGGAGTGTATTAAACTTTTAAATACCATACATGTCCTTATATTACCTAGGTTCACCTTAAAAAGGCTTTTACTTGAAGTTCTCACACTTATCACCATCATGTTCACTATGCTAGTTTTGACTAGCTAAAATGAAGCAGTTGGTAAGAATACTTAAGATTTTTTATGAATAATTAAATATATATATTTATTTTTAATAATTATTTTTACTCCTTCCAAATTTTATGTCATCCCTTGAAAGTAATTAGAGCCTACACAATGCACAAAATAGTTAAAAGAACCAATTTTTTACCCTATCTGTACCAATTGGTCAACATAAAGGTTAATGGGGGGAGGATATAAAAATTACTATACAAAATTAAATAAATTTAATTTTAATTGTTATCCATTATAGTATCTTTCCATATTTATTTCCTTCTTTAGGTCATTTCCAAGAGCTTGTAAGGGTTTTGAGTCATTTCCACTATTAGGCTTTATTCATCAAGACATGACATTAGAATTGAAAAAAAATACAAAAATGTGATGTTAAGGACCCATTATAAACTCTCCAAAATCCTTTTATCTCCATAAAAATTTCCAAGGGATATATGAGCACTCACATTTATCTTATCAAGTTGTTTTCTATGTTTACATAAGCCTAGTGTTAGCTTTGAGCCCCAAAAAGGATTCCTTGTGATTTATCTATAAAATGGAATATTGAGAAAAATTTTAATGACCTTGTATACATTATAAAATATGTTTAAATCACAACTAATAAATATAAATTACATTGACTCCCCATTTGGATATTAGGTTTAAACCCTACCAAATAGGCCTAACTATAACTTTGGAGTTATAGACCACTTTTCTAAGGTTATCCCCTATTTTATTTATTATTAAATGTTTTATATGTATTATTAAACTTAAAAAACATTATTTAAATGTGTATTTAACTTCTGGTCCACCATTTCACCTTCCTTCAAAAAAAATAGGTTTTGTTCACAAGGGAGTGCCCTCTATTTGAGACAAAGTATAGGGAATTTCCCCTAATTTTCTAGAAAAAACAAGCATTTTAGGAGCTTCACCAAGTTATTAGTAAATTATACACCAAAATTCAGCCATTTTTCATTCCATTTAACCTTTCAACACTTTCAAAAACCAAAATAGTCTCCTACGAAGGCAGACTGTGTGCAGGGTTAACACTCTAGACTATGTATTACATCAATAGGGTCATTTATTCTACATGATTTTCATTGATGAGATAATTTTTATGGTATAATAATTATTTTAAATATTTTATATACATTTTTATCATTCTATCTTATTATATACCATTCACACACTTTGTTCAGTCAAAACTAAGTTCCATCTCTTGACTATAACCTTGCTTTGAAGGGAGTGCATGTTGGTTACTTTGCATGTTTTGAGCTTGAGAAAATTTAATTTTATCACCATATAAAATATTATGATAATTATATTCCTATTTTTACCCATTTTTAATCATTATTATGCATTGGTATCACTCACAACCTCAAACCTACTTATTGTTTGTCTTGGTCAAACATAGTCAACTATGTTGGGAGTAAAAACCATGTAGGTGAAGATTCCTTGTTTGATAGGTTACACATCAATTTTTCGGAATAATAAACCATTTGGAATCATTACCCATCATCCATGTTTTATAATTCCATGTTTAATCCTCTAACATGGACTATGTACACCTACATCTCACTGTAGGTGAGTATTCTTTAACAATGGGACACCTATAGATGTACAGAGGGTTCAAAACATAATGTATCATATTACTTGAATTACCTTTAGGTTATAAATTATATTTTAAACCATCTATAACAATACAATCATGGTGGAATGATCTACTACTATTAAATTTAGTGAAGAGGTCTTTCATAACTCAAATCATATAGATGTTATTGCTTGAAATTAGTGTATGAAAGTGCATTTTTGGGCCTTCCACAAATCATCTTGATTTTATATTATAAATAAATCTTATCCTATGTGTATCATACAAATTATGGTCATATCTATGTATATAAACTCATTTTAATGATGCTATATTGCTTTGGCAAAATGACCCAAACCTTTATTTTCACTTTTTAGGGAAAAAGTCCCTGAATTCAGTCATCTTATGTTTGAAGGGATCCATACTCCCACTTTCCAATTTGAAAATTAAATATGATATTTTATTATCAAATACACATACTATTATTCCAATTAAGTTTTCTCCATGTTCTAACTTCCCTAAAATGACATTTATAGCTCTATGATGCCACTTGTAGGTGGGTATTTTCACATACATGCAGTAAAAAAGCTTGGGTAGTATGCAAGATATATATGTTCATTATAAATTTTATGACATAAAAAACATTTATAATTTACTCTTATAGCTATAAAATATTTAAAAATTTATCAAATCTCCCATCTTAGCATGATGTTATCAAAGAGAGATTCTTATAGGTGCATTTGAGCTGTATGTAGGCAGTGGATAGAATTAGAGCAATGTGTGTAGATAAATGGTCTCATTAACAAACTTAAAATAATGTTCAGTCCTTAAAATATATGTTTTTCATTATGGGGATCTTTATACAAGTCTTAAAACATCTGTTCTAATTTGATATCCTCTTACAAACACTTGCTACAAAGCAAGTAAGGATAGCTAGTGACTAGTTGGTGTGGTGCAGAAGCTTGCAACCAACCTTAAATTTTCACAATGCATTAAAATCTAATCTCTTTATATCTTTATGACTTGAAAAAAATGATACACCTTCATTAAAATTCCATGAACAAGATAGGCAAGTCTCATACATGTGACTGCAAGTGAGAGTGAGGGGAGAGTTGACTATGCAGATGACAAGACTAAATGTTTAATCAAAGCATGATGTGATGAAATAAAAAATGAAATTAGGTGATAATATGGCCTTGATAAATTGTAAAAATCACATCCCATTCACATGAGACCTCTATATAGAGCCAAACATTCTACAAATAATGAATCTTTTACTAAGACCTCATATGGTGACACCTCCCTACAACATGAGCTGAATTGCATATCAAAAAATTTGAAACACTAAAATAATCATTAATATAATTTCAGAAGAGATAAAACATCATATATAATAAATATCATCATCTAGATTGTATAAACTTCTCCAAATAAGAATAAAACCTATAAGGTATAAGAAACAATGAGAAAAAAAACACAATCATCTTGTTATGGATGATTCATAAATAAAATTTGACCAATCCTTAAAAATATATTATTTAAATTAATATCTAAAAGTTTAATTTCACCTCCCAAATTTTTTTGGTCTGAAACCTCATCAACTTGTTGTACCAAGCATAAACCTACTGACCACTTTTGTGTGTATATAAGGGCAAAGAAGGAGTAAAATAGTCTTAGACCCTTTTTATCACATCCAGATAATTTTAAACATTGATATGAGTTTTAGGAATATGAAGAGACATTACATGACCTCATCCCATGTGTCCCCTTCTCTCATGGGTTGTATAAGTTCCAAACTCCTCCATTTTTAGTTGGTTTATTGATTTATAGTTGGAAAACCTACAAGATTCAAATGGAATTGACATTCATAATAGGGAATTTGACTTATTAGAAATTTGAAAGAATAATAATATTATTTTAAACCTTTAAAACCATGCCACTTTCATTTACTACCCTTAAATGGCTATTACATGACTCAAAAGGACATATGTACTAATTAGACCATGGCCAAGACTAATGAGGCATTAAATTAAATCAAATAGACAATAAAATACCATTTGACAAAATATTAGACCCTTGAAAATATAAAAATTAAATTTTTACCTATATGGGTCCCAAATTGACCTACAGTGTCAAACATGGTCAACAATACCCTTAAAGGACAAATTGGAAAGCACAAAATCAATTTACAGGATCAAGTTTTCTCCCTCTTGGGGATATGAAGCAAGAGCATCAAGCTAAAGAAAATCTTTTTTGAAATATTTTAATAACTATTCAAACATTGGTCAAATTTATGTCAATGAGTGTAAGGGACATTATTAGGTCTATTTAGGTCCTCAGGGTCCATTTGGACTCATAGAGGTGTGTTATAGGACTTTTATGTGTTTTCCCTCCAAAACAAGGAATTTGAAAATTCAAATGTTGTAACTAAGGATAGGAGGACCAAATATATGGTTTTAAGTGGATAGATGAATTAAGTTATCTAAGGAATCATGTTAAGCATATGTTGAATGTTTAAGTCACTAAGGTGATATTCATCAAGAGTGAAATAAAATAAAGGGACTCCAAAACCTCACTTTGAGGTAGTTGTGGAAAAGAATTGGATGTAACTTATAAGAAAACCTACGTTAAAATGGAAAGAGAAGTCATTGTAGAAAAAAATTTGGTGAATGAGTGATGAGAGAGGAGGAGATAATGCTTTAAGAATAAAACTAGGGAACAATGTAAAGCAAATGATAATGTCCTCATATAAGATGACATGTTGTAAAAAAGTTGACTACCGTAGTTATTATGCTTGGTGATGTGCTTAGCTATCAATCCAAGTCAATTTTAAATTTTATGAAGCTAGGCACATGAATAATAAGGTCTGGTGCACAACATTTAATCATTGTATTTCACTAGTATTAGTCCACATAAGGCACAGGCCTTGTGCTAGTTACAACATGGTGGAAATTAGGTTTTAATGAAGAGTACACATTGAAAAGATGGGTTTAGGTAACCTACTAATGATAGGATATTTATGGGAAGTTCATTAGGTACAAGTCTTCTCAAGGACATAAGTCTTAAGGTACAAGTCCTTAACTAGATAGGTAGGGATCTTGGTGGCACAAGTCATGGGACTTAAAATCTTAACAAATTCTAGTTTTAACACTTAGTCTATTTTAGGTAGGACAAAGGTACTATATGGCACAGATATGCCATTAGAGACTAGGGATAAAACTCAATATCACAATAGATTTAAGTAAAGAACTATACCATTATTATTATAAAACTAAGACAACATGACAATTCACTATCTATATTGTAATAATCAACACACTAGTTCTTCAACCAAATTATTCATTAATTATATGGCTCAGCATACAAGTTTGAGATATATAATGTAGAACATATACTCTTTCCTAACACTACTCATAAATAGATTCTCAAATGTGAGCTTGGGTTATACATTTGAATGCCTAATCTCTCTTGTGAAGAATATAAATACTTAAGTTAGCTCTCTATTTCACTAGATATTTAATACCTTGGTCACCTCTTGATCTTCAAATGCAATCCCTCTCTTATAGGTGATTGGACCTCTCCTTGCTAGGTAATATGTGTGTGTGCTAAGTGATGAGTTGTCATGAGTCCACTAGCTCTACTACACTACCTAGGTTGGATGAACACACACCATATATTGAGATATCATTAGGGGGGTCAACTAACTCACTTGATACACTATTTCAACATACATACTTCTCAAACCACCATGTATAAGTTTTGGTAGAGATGTCCTTCGAAAATTGACACCACACAACTTCCTAGCAGCTAGCACAAGATCCTCAAAGACTCCTCCATCTAGAACTAAAATGTATAAAAATCTAAAAACCACTCTTAATGTTTCCTTGTGTTGAGATAGGTGAAATTGGCATAATCCATGTAGTTGGTACAAAATGGGGCCCAACATTACCCCATACAATATTGCTAGTCTACACTAAACTAGTTTTTTAGTGCCTTATGTGCACAAAACTCAAGTGCACCTTACTCTAATTCTACGTTAGCAGAAACTTTGTGACCTATGTAAGTTTTTCATTTATCATTTTATACCCTTCACTTGTCAACTATTGTTATTAATGTTAGCATAGTGGTGTAGGTTCCTTGATTTCCTAGAAAAAATGAAAAATCTATGAGATCATCAAAAATCTCTTGTCCTATGTGCATTAAATGTACATATTTATTCCACTACCTCATTGAATTCTCCTAAATTTTTTTTGGTGAAGTGACGTGTGGTTTAAATGGTCACTTTCCACTCATTTCTAGGTAGATGACAACTATTGTAGATGACTTCCTTCTACATGTGTATCCTTGGCACAACATTTGCCTTTCTTGTGGTCAACCTAGGTGTAACACCTCACATGTGTATCTTTCAACCTCCTCAGTTCCACTTTTTCTTCTAGTTATGTTCCTATTTCAAGAATTATTCTTTGCCTTGGTTGATTTATTTCATGACATCTTACCTTGGCCTATCCTACCTCATACAAATCCCTTACACTAGCCCTCTAACACTTCATCTCCTTTCCTAGTTCTTTTGTGTACTATTATATTATACATCTTCACTTGCTTCCTTGCACTCAACCAAGTTGATCATTTTCACTTTTTACCTTATACTCAACTATGTTAATCATCTTCACTTTTTTACTTCTAAGGTATTTTGAGCTAGATCAACCAATGTACCTTCTTGAAATTGTGGCATAAGTTAGCACCAGAGTGGTTTGATCTTGGGCGTCGAAGTACCCTACACTATACTTCTTCCATACATGTATATTTTGATCATGTCTGGTAATCTTCATGCACCCACCACTTAGATGTTTGGCCTTATGTTCTTATAGGCACAAGTGATTGACTAACTCGATTAGAATTATGCATGAAGTGGTAACGCATAAGCTCTTATGGCTACTATGTTTCACTTATTAACTCTATACACTATATAAGGATAAATAAAATAATTAAAAGAATGGTTTGTCTTGTGATAAATGGTTTCCTAATTAGATTTATCCCAATAAACTTGTGACAAAGAATTTGGTGTTTCCATTATGCGATCATCATCCTACTACCTATATGGCTTCAATCAGTTACATTGAAATGCTTAGGGAGCATTTCACTAGTCAACGTGAGCAACTTGCATGTGCTTGTCTTCAAGATGTGGTGGATAATGTAAGGTCCCATCAACCATATTTAAAAATTTCATAGGTGTTTTAAGTACTTGGAATACTATAGAAATACCAATGTTCCTTCAGTTAGCTCTTTATGCTTGATATACTAATCATATTAGTACCTCTAGTACACCTTCTCAATCTAATGAATCCACTTGGCTTTAACATGCCTCTCATCCAAGAGTTCCAAGTATTTTAACCTTATTATTAAATATTCCTGTTCATCTAACTGACTAATCCATGTAATGCATAAGGAACCATGAATTCCATGGGTAGAACTATTTTAGTTCCAAATAATAGTTGAAAGGGTGAATCCTTGCTTAGGTACTTATAAGTCATGTAGCATGCCCAAAGTACCAATAAAACATGATCATTCCAATATTTATGACCTACATCACATATATTTATTAGGCATGTTACTAAAATCTTATTGAAAGCTTTAGCTATGCTGTTGGCCTAGGATGATAGGGGGTGGTCTTGTGGTGTGCCACCATGTAGTCAATCAAAAGTATGTGCACCATCTCATTAAGGAAATGAGTACCCTTGTTTCTAGTTATAATTAATGGGCACCCATATAATATTATGATGTTTTCCCATATAAAGTGAATAGTTTTCATGCATGTGTAGTGTTTAGTGAGTATGGCTTCAGCCCACTTGGTGAAATAGTTAGTGGTTGTTAAAATGTATCTTTCACCTGTACACTATGCTTTGGGAGTAATTGTCCCAATGAAGTTAATGGCCCATTTATTGAATGGGGAATGGGAAAGAATGGAAATGAGGGAAATATCATCTTGATGGTTGGGTTTTTTAGTGGATTGAAATATGTCACATGCCTTAGCATAATCCTTTGCATATTGAAATAAGCTTAGACATCACAAGCCTTATTGTAATACCTTATATGTCATTGCATCTCCAACATAATAGCCTCATACAATCCCTTTATTCACTTCCTATAGGATGGAGTCTTGTTCATGTTCCAAAACACATTGGCATAGGACTTCATCCCTACTCACTGTGTATATCTCCCCCTCAATGAGCTAGAAGGGACTAGCACAAACCACAAGTTGTTTCCTCTCTTTAGTTGACAAGTTCTAGGGCATAAATCAAGATGTTAAGAAAGTGGAAATATATTCTAGATATTCCAAGACATGATTAAATTTGTATAGATATGTGTCTAGCATGTCATCCTCAATTAGTACCACTACATAACTAGAATTGACCTGGGACAAATGGTCTGACCCCAAGTTCTACTTTTTAGGTTTAACTACAATGAAGAATTGGAACTCCTAAAGAGAACAATCCATCTACATATGCACCCATGTAAAAAAAAATAATTCATGAGTTACTCGATCACCTCATGATCCATGAAAAATATGAATGGGGTTACTAGTAGGTATTGCCTAAATTTTCGTAAGGCATAAACCATAACTAGTGCCTCACACTTGGTGGTGGTGTATTTTTTCTTTGCCTATGTCAATTTACTACTTACAAAGGATATGGGGTGGTCCATCTTGTCTTTTCCTAATTGTGCCAATATGGCACTAAGGGTAGAGATTGAAGCATTAATGTGGATGTGGAAAGTATTAATCCAATCTAGAAATTCAAAAATTGGCATGGTAACCAACTTTAGCTTTAGTGTTTCAAAGGCCTCCTCTTGTACCTTGCCCTAGTATAATGGGTTATCCTTATACAAGATCTCCTCTAAAGACATTAGAATATTTACATAGCTTTGAATGGACTTCTTATAGTAGCCATAATGGACTAGAAAGGTGTGAATGTCTTTCTATGTTGAGGGAGTCTAAAGCTAGATTATTATGGCTATTTTTATCAGATCAACAAGAAAACTATCCTTACAAATGATGTGTTTAAGTAATGTTACAAATAAATTTATGAATATGCACTTATTTAGATTTAAATAGATTTGGATCTACCTACACCTCTCAAACATGAGGCATATATTAATAGTGGCCTTTTACAAGACCATACATAGTATAATCATTGAGATACACCTAGAGTAACTTATGGATAAAGTCCTTGAAAGTAATGATCACTACCCTAGAGAAGATGATTGGCACATTCTTGAGTCAAAAGACCATCACATTGTAAGTGAAACATCCTCATTTAATCATAAAGGCTATTTTTGGCTTATCCTCCTCCTTAATTAGCACCTACTGGTAGACTAAAAATCCATATGCACTCATCCTTATTGATTTTAATGACCATTAGGCTTACCCATTCAGATTCTTTTACCAAGTAGATGATGTCTCATTCTAGCATTCCATCAATCTCTATTTTACCTTAGTGTAGCGATTGGGATTCATCCACTAGCTTGATTCTCATTTTATCAAGGGATGGGTGGGTGTCCTTCATGTCATAATAGCTATGTGGGAATAATTCAATAAATTAATTTAGGAGGTCTATATTGCACGTCATCTCTACCTCAGACCAATAAGTGCCAATCTTTGGCTTGCCCTTCACACTGATGTCTACTGTAATGGTCTTGAGTGGCATGCAGTAGGGTTTATTTATCTCTTAATGAGAGTCCTCAACTTCCCTTGTTCCCTCATTTATTTCAATTCAAATATGCATCAAATCATCTTCATCTAGGGAATTGTCATCCATAAGGTGCACAATCTTTTTCCTTCCTATTAGAGACTTCTAATTGCACTCCTTCCAGGTCTCATCATCTTCCTTGTTGGAGTCACTATTGAGCACCATATATTTAAAAAATGTTGAGAGTGTTAATCATTTCTCCCTAAACATTTCCATAAGGTTCTCTTATAGGATGGTAGTGTCCTCAAACAATGCCCTATAAATGACTTGTAGTGTTTTAGTAGCTCTATGTTATATGAAGAAAAGGAGGTGTACACAAAACTCTCCTTGAGTATTTCCTAGTTTTATATCTTATATTGAATATTATTGACAATGTACCATGCTCATTCCCATGTTCTCAAGGTCCTGTAAAAGTCACACACCCATAGGCCTCTTGGCACATTCTCACCATACATAGTCTATGTTTCTTCAAATAGATATACATGCATGATTCGATCAAAATCACTACAGTAAGTAGGTATGTCGAAGTATTCATTACTCTTTCCAAACCTAATACATATCTCTACCTTCATATCTCACCATGTGGGAAAGGTATATCTTTACACTACCCACCAATGAGCAACAATGTTTTTCAAGGTATGTACTAGTGCACCCATTTAATCTATTTTCTTGGGGATGTAGGCTTCAATGTTGTGTACATACTGTTATATAGGTTGGTTCCCTTTATACTTTGGGAGCACTACAAGATTCTTTTTACATAGTTAGAATGCCTTTTTCTCCACTTTTTAAGCGTAGGGAACCCATTTCTTCTTGGGGTACTCAATTCTAACTAACCTTATCATGGCTGGCCTTGGTCTAGCTATGCACACTAGGTGGCACCTTTGGCTAGTAACCTCATAAGCCTCTTTAACCCATTGCTCACAGGCTTCATTAGTTATGTTAGAGGCTAATTGTCTATCTTCCCATTTGAGCATGCCATGGTCATTATGGTTGAGCTTCTTGGATCCCTACACCATGATGTTATAAATATGGTTGATCTCATCCTCGAGATCAATGATTTATACATATGGGGGCCCTTGATCACTTGATAGAGGGATCACCACCATTTATTTACTCTTATCAAAATTCATGTATCCCTTCTTAAAGCTTATGTAGACATTGTTATAATAGCACCATGGACTTCCCAAGAGCATTGGATAGTTTTCTTATTCTACCAACTCGATGACCTCAAAGTCAACTTGGAACTTAGTGTCGATGATATCTATAATGGTTCCCTTCAAGATCCTAATAGGTTATGCTTAGGTTTTGTTATCTATGAAGAAAATGTGAGGTGAAGGCTTTAAGGTTGGCTACCCCATATTTTCATAGGTAGTCTGGGTTAGCATATTAACCTCTACACCTGTATTAACTAGTACTTCACAAAATAACCACCATTTCATGGTGGTATTTATCAATAACTCTTGGTCATACTTGGCATTTTGAGTGTGCATTACTTCACACACCTATTCTATATGTGGCATAACAACCTCAATCATTTGGGGCACAACCTCTACTTTGAGTTTCTTCCTTATGTGCTACAACAATAGATCTTTCAATAAGGGTAGCATTCATTTAGTTTATAAGAGGCACATGATCTTGGTCAACTCATATACTTTAGCCTCATGATTATCTTATCCTCTATGTAAAGTGGTGACCTATGCCTCTATATCTCTAGCCAATTGGAGTTCACTCTAAAAATTTTATATCATGCTCATGGATTATTTTAGGATGTTCTTATATTGTGTAGGGTTAAGATATGGCATAGATTCTGGTTTCATCCATGTTATGCACTCAATACGACTTGACTTTCCATACTCTAAGCATAGATCTTGGGTTGATATGTAGGTATTTGAGTGGTAAACCCACTTTAGGTCATGGAATAAACCTTATGTGGCTCCTTATGAGTTTATTGTGGCTTGAGAGCCCACCTTTCCTCTTTGGACTTGTGCCTCACCATTGTTCCACCTCTATCTACACTAAGTTAACCTTGCGTCATCTTTGTGTATAAGTTTGGGCATTCCTTGACTGCATGTGGTCCTCAATAATACCCACACATTGGGTGCATGGGATATTTTCAATGATAGTTTTTAATCAACCCACTTTTGTAGCATGATCATGATGGGAATATTCCTCCACCATATCCTCCTCCTCACCTGCACACACATCACTAATTCTCATAACCCATATTGTTATGGCCATGGTCATAATTTCCTTGACTCACCCAGTAACCAATTGAGGTTATTACCTACCTCATACCCCTTTTCATGTTTTGGTGTATCTCATTGATGATTCAATAGTCTTCTATTATATGCATATAAGTGTTACACATCTTATAATAAGTTGTGGTGTTAAATTGACTGACATGTTGTAGTAGAGGGCAATTCTAATAGTCATGCAACCCATGACAAACTTCACAATTGAAGAGTAGGGAACAAATATTTATTCATGGCTAGTTATTCTTGTTATACCCCTTTATTTCATAATTGATGTGCCATAACCCACTATGAGTGTTGTGTACCAAATAAGTAGTTAGCTTCTATAGATGGGAGGTTATTAATGTGATTTATGCCTCCATGAATGGGCTAATCCTAGTATTGGAACTACCTACTACCTCATCTTAGAGTGCAACTTGAAGCACTTCATAGGGGTATGTGAAGGTATTCGTGGATAACACTCATTTGAAGTGTACTAGTAAGCCTCCAACAAACCATTACACATGTTGGGAGGGGTAAGTGCCATATGGAAGCTTCGAGAGAAGAGTTGTAAACCACATGTCATATAGGTGCATGCTCTTGAATAAACCTTGGTTGATTTATTTCAGTGCTATGATGCTTTGCTACTCAAATTTAGGGATATAAAACTCTTTCAAGAAGGCTTCCTTTAGCATATTGTAGTTAACCATAACCTAGTTTGGATCAAATTTTTGATAATAATTATGGGTGTGATCCAATAAGGTGGTCATGAACTAGGTTGTCTTGTGCTCAGGTTGAGTGATGCCTTGAGCATGCCATTATAACTCCCACTTCAACACATGTTCTATAATATTATTTATTATATGATACTCTAGAAAGTGTATTTCCATCTCATAGTAGATTTTTTAAGGTGATGGTGCCAAGTTTTGAGGTACTTATCCCACTTTCATTTGTGCTGAAGATGGTTCTCCAATGACTCCAATTATAATTTGGAGAATTGATATTGAAATTATTAGCTATGTTATCTAGCTTATTGGCATAGTACCACTCACTTATGACACCATGCCACTTCCTATAGGTTATTGCATAGTTGACATAGATGACATACTCTACATGAGAATGCTTGTACTTATGTTCATGGTTCCTAGATTGGGAGTTGCTAAATTCATCGTATCCTCACTTAGTTCCTCATAGGGTATCACTTTCTCAATAAAAAACCCTTGATCCAAATGTTGAATCCTATCAAAGTTGACATCGATAACAGGTTTAGTTACCATTTTTATATCTTATGATGGGTAATCTAGTACATTCACTTGTGTTTTAGGTTCAAATGGGGTAGGTGCTTCTAGGACATTCACAAGTGCCACATCTTTTAGGAACCCACTAAATCCTACACCCAACTTTTGAGTCCGATCTCTTACTTCTTCCTCTATCTCTCTGCACTACTTAAATTCAAAAGATCTTTCCCCATGCCCTCTGCACTCACTGCAGGTCCTCTCAGTACTTCTAGGTTCTAGATCCTCCTTCAGCCTATGCCTTCACTTACTATAGTTTAGCCTTTAGAGATCTTAAGTGTCAAGTTTTTTTTCATCTTCCATCACACCCTACCTAAAATTCATTTTCTCACCTTCTAAACTTTCTCATATGTGCAATGACTTTATCCTTCCATTCTTATAGTTTCAATGTCGTAATCTATTACAAGCTTTCCCAATTTCATGTCTAGTCATCTTATGAATGTGCCCCTTGGTTCATGAATAAACTCATATTCTACTTATTTTAGACATGGGAATGTCAACACTATGAATTCCAACATGTAGTTTTTCAATGCACCACTCTACCACTTGTCCAAAATGCACATCCAAACGTCATCCAAGTTCTCCAGCCATTCTACACATTCTACAATCTACCTAATGTGTTGGTCATAGCTTTGCCTTCTAGTAGTAGTGTAGGCAACCAACCATCGATACACATACTTTGGTAACTCATAAAATAAAAACTCATATATAGAATCATATAGGTTGGCTTATACCCATTTTTTGATCTCCTATCCTTTACATGTGGGATGCTTCTATGTGAAACTATATTCCACTTGCTCTAGCTAGAGCTTGATGTTCTCAAGAAATAGTTATAGAATCTCTCTATTTCACCATTTTAATAATGAAATTTAACATGTGTCTTTGTAATAGAATCAAAATATTGTATAAAATTCAATTTGGGTAGCTTTTATGCTTGGTCATACACTTATCTATCAATCCAAGTTAGTTCTAGACTTGATCGAGCTAAGTATGAACATAGTAAGGTCTAGTACACAAAATTCAATCATGTTATTGCATTGATATTATTTCACACAAGGTGCAAGCCTTGTGTGCTCTCCTAAATCACAACATCAAAAGGATCATGCCTATTGTGGGCTAGTTATAACATGACACAACTTGGGTTTCAATGAATATTGCACATTGGTAACATGGGTTCATGAAACCTATCAGTGTTGCACTATTTGAGTAAACTTCATTAGGCAAAATTATTCTCAAGGACATAAGTCCTAAGGTACAAGTCCATAATTGGCTAAAGAGGGATCTTAGTGGTGCAATCCATGGGAATAAATAGTATTAGGTCATTTGGTTACTAAGACAAGTCTTAAGGATGGCTTGGGTTCAAATTATCATCTTCAAGGTAATGCTCTAGGTATGGGTCTTAGTGCCTTAACACATTTTGGTTCCAACCCTTAGTCTATTTTTGGTAGGTTAAAGTTGATATATGATACATGGACACTATTAACAACCAAGGATAAACCTCAATATCGCAATACATTCAAGTAAAGAAGTAGACCATTGTTATTATAAAACAAAGACAACATGAGAATGTGTTATCTATATTTCAAGAATAAACAGGGTAGATCTTCAATCACATTATTTATTGACTATATGGATTATCATACAATTTTGAGATATATAATGTGGAGCATATACTCTTTCCTAACACTAATCATTCCTAGAGGCTCATAGGTGAGCTTGAGATATACATTCAAATGCCTAATCTCTCTTATGTAGAATACAAATACTTAGGTTGGCTCTCTATTTTTCTAGATTTTTACTACCTTGGTAACCCCTTAATCTTCAAATATGATCCTTATTTTATAGGTGATTAGGCCTTTCCTTGTTAGGTTAGATGGACACATGATAAGTGATTTTATATCCTATGTCCATCAGTTATACTATGCTACCCAAGTTCTATGAGTGAATGTTGTATGTTGAACTATCATTTGGGGGGTCGCTATCTCACCTGCTCCAGTCTTATAACATCTATGCTTCTTGGGCCACCATGTGCAAGTTTTGGTAGAGATGTACTCTAGAAGTCAAAACAATGTAACTACCTATTAGCTAGTGTGGGATCCTTGAAGACTCCTCTATCTAGCACCAAAATGTATAAAAATGGAGTAACCACTCCAAAAGTTTCATTGCATTGAGATAGGTCTAGTTGGTGTAGTCCATGTAGTTGATAAAAAACTGGGGCCCAACATGACATGTTCAATTTTTGGATTACAATTTAATATTATTTTTTATTCAATAAATAAAGGCATATAATATTTTAGAACTTTAATCTCTTTGCATAGGTAGTGAGTATCCTGAATCATATAATGTCATGTTCAAATCTTTTTTGATTGTGTATAGTTCCTATGTGTATGTGTGTATCTACAGGGTATAATGAGAATTCATTCATAGAGGAGAAGTTGGGAGAAAGTGTTTTATGTTGGTAGTTAATGTTTGTCAAAGATAACTAGTCTTGTACATCGTGGTGTTGTGTAGACTCTCAGATGGTATAAAGAATTTATATAACTAGAGAACTTATAAAAAAACATATTAAATTCATAAGTTCCTATAGATTATTGTCATAGTCAACATATGGGGGGTAAATGCTTGGGTTTTAAGAATTTAATCATCAATATGATTTAGAATAGTTTTTCAATTAAATTATCAATTTTTTTTAACTATTTTAATAAAAACAAATATAATGGAATCCAATACACAAGCTTTAAAAAGTGATAAGTCCTATAGAAACTATCATACCCCTATTTTACAAGAAAGAGACCTTGTTTGTATAGTAAGTGCCAAATATACATGTTAAGGTTGAGAAAGTGATGTTAATACATAATGGTGATTGAAAGATGATTTTTTGTGTTTAGATAAAGGTTTAAATGGTAATACATAGGTCTAACACATAGACCCCTATTTTTACATACGTGTTGTGTTATTGGATACAATCAGTCTTTAAGGAGTGCTTGTTATTTAGAAAGGGAGTGTACATAGTTGGATAAGAAAGGAATTTATATGATAGAAATTAAAAAAAAACTATTGATACCATATTTATTCTAGTGGATTAAACACATACCCCTTGCATGTTTATCACAATCAAGTTAGTCATGCTCGATACATAGTCAAGACATTAAGAGTGACCTTGAGATACAAAATGAATGGAAATGGTGATTGTATTATATAGGTTTTAGACCCAATAAAGGTTAATAAACTTATTTATAAACCATAAGGAGGGTATTGGGTCTTTTAATATAAACAAAATGACTACAAACTTACACAGTCATGAGATAACATAAAAATTCTATGTTTTAAGTACATATGTCGCCTAAAAGGAGAAGTTAAGGTTTCCTATCTATTGGAAAATATAAGAGAGGTAAAAATAGACCTATGGGATGAAATTAGAACATTTTAAGCATTATATAATTCAATATAATTAATTTCAAGGCCTCTTAGCCAATGTAGAAGATTGAAAACCCTAAAATTACTATTTTGTGCTTAAAACAAGTTTCCACCATCATATTGTGATGAAACTTTATACTTAGGTTGGATTTAACATGGATCTAGTGAAAAACACATATTTAATTTTTTATAGACTCATTAGTATGGAATTTAACTACTATATTGTGGAAAATGGCTAAGTAGGCCTAGAAGGGCTAATTGGAAACTAAGAAGAAGCTAGTAACGGATTGAGGGATAGTTTATGAGTAAGGTGAATGGTTTGAGGTAGAGATATAATGTGATTCTCAAGTGAAATATATAATAAAATCAAAACCACCTCAAGGATAATATTACATTCAAGGAAGATGATAAACATAATGATCAAAAGAGAGTGTAAATAGTTGAAGTAGGGATAATCAATATCAAGTAACTAGTTGGATTAGAAACTAGGTAATTATGCTTAAGGTGACTTTTCCATATGCCTATGCATCAATTTCTAACTATTTTTAGGAAGTTTTAGAAAAAGTGTTTAAAATTGACCAACTAATTAGTCTAGGACAAACATAAATTAAGTAAATCTCTTAAACTAATAAAACAATAAGAAAATCTAACATTAATAATCAAGTTCCCATATTTGCATCATACCAAACATCACCCCATTTGATGAAAAGAGGAGATATGCCTATCATATTCTTAAGTATTACATGAATATTATTCAAAAATAATCTAGTTAAAATATCATAAAATTGATCTTAAATTTTCATATGATCAATTAAAAAAAATTATCATTAACCAAGTCTCTAAAAAATTATATTTGAGTTCAATATATTTGGTTCTAGCATGGAAAAATGGATCCTTAGATAATTGTATTACCCCATTATTATAACAAAAAATATATGTTAAATGAATTTGAGCCTCTATGAAATAAGCTAAGAGTATTATCAAGCATAATTCTTGTGTTTAATTTTATGTAATGGTTGTAAATTAAACTTTAGTAGAGGATAATTCAATTGTAGCTTGTTTATTTGAAAACAATGAAACCAATCCACTTTTTAGTGTGAAGTAATAACTTTAAGTTGACATCATGTCATGAAGATTTACCCCCAATTTGAATTTGTGTATATAATTATACATAATTAACTTGTTTTCTTTAAACTAATACCATGATTAAATTAACTTCTTGCATATGTAAATATTATCTTCACTAGTTGCAAATGTTTGACTGATGGATTGCCCATAAATCTAGAAGCTAGTGAAAGCCCAAAAAGGATATTGATATTATCATAATAAGGCACATAAAACCTCCCACCATGATTCTAATATTATTTTAGTTAGATAAATGACTCATATACTCTATCATTATCTTTTCTCTAATTGAAATTGGAGTGTTTGTGAGTTTAAAATCTTGAATATTGTACTTATTTAACTATCTTGGATGTATTTGGATTGTAAAATATACTTCCTCTTTATTTTAATGTAATACCATGTGAATAAATTAGTTAAAGTATAAGACCAGTCATTTAAATTCTAATTTCATATCTTCCTTGAAGTTGTTAAACATCTCCATAGAGATATCTATAAATATCAAGTCATCTATAGAGAGACAAACACAAAACACATTAGAACCCAATGTTTATATGTAAAGAGTTAGTTCATTTTAACTTTTTTTAAAACATTGATCCAATAATAATCTATAAAATATTTATTACCAATCTCTTAGACCTTGATTTATCCTATAAAGATCCTTGTTCAACTTATACACCCAAAAATGTTTACACTTTACGTCAAGACCTTGTGGCTATCCCACATATACTTATCCTTAAATAAATACATTTAGGAATGAAATTTTGACATACATTTTATGAATTTTACATATTTTAAGAGAATATAAATAAATAGTATTATAGTATCTTCATGTTACATGGGTTCATACATTTCCTCGTAATCAACCACATATGTTTGTATAAACCCTTTTGTAATTAGTTTATCTTTTAGCTTGTCAATTTTTCCATCACTCTTGAATTTAATATTGTAAAGACACTTGAATATAATGAATTATTTATCATATGGAGGATGAAATATAGTTCATGTATCATTAATCTTAATTTAATCCATCTCAAATTTCATAATAATTTACTCACTCTTTCCTTTGACTAGTTTCTGCATAACTTCTAGGTTAACTAGCCATACATTATAATACAAACATAATATGTTCATCATAAATATCATCAAAAAAATTAAATATATGATTTTTATGTATTGTGATTATATTCCCATATTTTTTTAGTAAACATATGATTGGTTGGATGTGCATTTAACAACCTCTTGTTCTTTCTTGAAGTTAATGAATATCGATGACTAGTCTCTTGGGAAGACCTAGTATTATTTCCTATTGAACTAGAAACATGTGTGGGGATTTGTAATACCTTAAAATAAAATTTAAGAGGATAAAAAATTTAATTTAATACATCTTTATATATATGATCATAATCATCATACACCTCTTTTTTTAAATAAAAACCCTATAAATAATTATGGATTTACTAATTGTATTATTAAACATGTATGCTTTACTTCCATCATTATATCATTTGAAATTGTTCTCAATACTCTTACGATATATACATACATACATATATATATATATATATATATATATATACATATATATATATATATATGTATGTATATATATATATACATACATATATATATATATATATGTATATATATATATGTATGTATATATATATATGTATATATATATATATATGTATATATATATATATGTATATATATATATATGTATGTATATATATATATATATATATATATATATATATATATATATATACACATACATACATACATATATATATATATATAATTCACCATCACCTTCATTTTTGGTGATTTTAATGTTTCAATTTACTTTAACTTGAATGGAATTTCCATCTCCCAATTACACTAAGATTTTAAAGGAATCATCTAACTTGTTGAAACCATCTTATGAGTTGTCATGTGATTGGAGAAACCTAAATCAAGAGACAGTAATTTATTTCCATCATCTATGTTACATTTTATTTTCCTATATTGGGTTTTAGACCAATGAGCTATTGTCCCTCTGGCATATGTGTCATTGTGACACGTTGGTTATGGTACATATGCTTACATTTATGTTAAGATTTAGTCTTGATATGCAAATCAAGAAACTAGATATTTAATTTTATGAATAAATTAATAAAAGTAGTATTAATGATATAATTAATTTTTCAAAATAATGATTTATTATA
The DNA here is from genome assembly GCA_037957365.1 of Torreya grandis. Classification (NCBI taxonomy): domain Eukaryota; kingdom Viridiplantae; phylum Streptophyta; class Pinopsida; order Cupressales; family Taxaceae; genus Torreya; species Torreya grandis. Next base: position 711,151 of record JARHVA010005527.1, on the reverse strand, counting down.
ATATTAAATTATTTAATTATTTTATTAGATAATTATTAATTTATTAAATTTAACATATTAATTACACTAATTAAAAATTATTATAAACCCTAATTAAACACTATCATGAATATATACTTTAAAAGATTTATCTGGTATTAGTCAAGTGGAATTGATTATTAATTAGTAATGCATGAAATATTATGATGACTTTACTTGGAAAGGTGAAGTTGAGTTACCCCAATATTAATTGGGGAAATCAAGGAAGGTTAAATTGAAGTTTAACCAAAAATTACTTGTGGAACTCCTAGTTAATTATTAGGAATGAAGCCTATAGCTTTGGTTTTTCAAGTGGCATGTAAATAAATTAAAATAGGAGTTGGAAATTTTAAAAAAAAAGGACATGAAAGATACATGGGAAAGAGAGAGCTAGAAGCTGGAAGAGGAGAGAAGTATTTGGAATCAAAAGGGGAAAATTTTATCTACAATGAAGGGAAAAATATACCAGATGGGTACTGTAATTATTTTAATGGAGTATTTTATAATGAAAGAATTGGGGATTATAGATTTAAATATATCTACACATTATAGATACTCTATAAATTCTATGAGTAAACCCTCTAGAAAATTTTGGGAAATATATTTTGGTAATCTCTCTATAGAAACTAAATTTTTTTCTATATGAACCCAAATTATTTAATAGAGGACAAGATTTCTTCCTAGGAGTACAAGCCACTTCATGTCTATTTATTTTGTTTAGAAATTTGTGTGGATAGGTTTTCAATGGACTTAAAACACCTCTCTGTATTTTCTTAAGATACTTGTAAGTATTGCCATGATGGTCTCTCTCTCTCTATATATATATATATATATATAAAATTATAATACAAGTGCCAAAGTCATGGCTCCTTTATGGAGTGAAATTTATTTCACATCTATTCCATATGTTTTTATATTATCATGATTTAAATGCCTTTGAAATTATTTAGTGTCTTGCCAAAAGTTCTTTTCTTTTGTTTTTTTTAACTCAACCCTTGAGCGTGCCATCACTATCTTTATCTCAATCGTTGATATTGTCTTCCAAATTAATTTCACGTAATGCTAGTTAACAACACATTATGGGTCTAAACCTCTATAAGTATGCTTTTTTGTCAAAAGACATTAACATTGTTACCATATTAAGCTCTATTTTTTTCTTTTATTTTATTCAGCTTAAGATCCATGATGCCACTATTTTTATCTCAGCTATTTTAATTCAAGTAAAATCATATTCCATTTCAGTCAAGGATTTCAATAGACTCAAAAATCCTTTTATTACTTTAACAGATTAAAAATACATGTTTATCTCCATGTTTGGATATGACATACATATAATGTATATGTACTGTGTTTGTGTTTCTTTTTGGTAGGGCAAGGTGAGTTGCTTCATGCTTATTTCCTACATTTACCAGTTATATCATGAAAGCACTTTCTTTGATTTTGCCATGAGTTTCATGTTCTAGTTTTCTGAGTTCTTTGCCCAGTTCAACATATCATTTAAAGACATGGAGTCATTATTAGAGATCCCATGCGTAACATTAATTCTCCTCATCTTCATTTATGAGTTTCATTACATTGGTTGGGAATATTTTATTTTTACATTATTGTGAATGGATGGGAAGGGTATTATGAGACCCATATTTAGTTAATAATTTATGTTATGTATAAATATATAGTCAAAATGATTGGATATATTAGTATGTTTTAATATGATAAGTAATGTATTAATTTAAATGTGTAATAGAAACTATATGTTAGTAAATTAGTAATAATATAATTTGTAAAATGAGGTATGTATGTTTATCAGGGTATTGGGAATCTTAGAATATATGTGTAACAATAATTGATGTTTATTTGGAAATCAAAGTTGTTGAGTTAGTGAACATAAAATTAGACTCAACATAATAGGTCAGATTGAGATTAATAGGAGCACAAGTTTAGATGCTCAAGGTTCAAGTTTAGATTTTTTCATATCAAAGTTTACTTCCACAATAAAATGGTTTGAATGCTTAAATTGATAATCATTGTGTTAAAACTCCTTTAAAAATATGTTTTGATAGGAAATTTTATGTCATCTCTTAATATTTGTGGATATTATGTAAAATTAAAGATTTTAAATATATCCATCAAAGCAAATAGGCTATATAAACAAGTATTATGAAAATTATTACATAGTGATAACATTTATACGGGCTAGCTAACAAAGAACCTAGATTGGAAATAAGTTATATGCATGCACACATGTGTGTATGCACATGCGTGTGTGCACACATACACACGCACACACACAAGCACGTGCACGCACGCATGCACGCGCGCGCACGCACACGCGCACACACACACACACACACACACACACACACACACACACACACACAAACACACACACACACACACACACACACACACACACACACACACACACACACACACACACACACACACACACACACACACACACACACACACACACACACACACACACAAGTGGACGTGCACACACACACACACGATATATTATATACATTTTTATATTACTCTATGAATGCATTAATTTATGCAGATATCTAAGATTAACCCAAATTATTAGGGGAATTAGTTATGTTATCTTGTGTAGTATAATATAATGGTTTAAGATGATGAATATATTTGATTTTTATTGTACAAAAAGGATGTTTGTTATTAAATCTTGCATAAATTTGATGATATTTAGAAACAAATTCAGTTATGAGTTATTAGCATGATAGGCTCTTTTCAATAGATTCACTCAACTAGTATGAACAATGTTAGGCTCTATTTTAACTATCAATTATAGACCAACTTTTATCATACGTGGTTGGTGTGATATTGTCAAGTAGTATTTATTGATATTTGATATTGCATGCATTATGTTAAAGTCCTTTAATACGTACACCTAGATTGTATGGTTATGTAAAGACTCTTGAATCAAGAATCCAAAGCATACTTAATCTATGGATATGTAACCCATCTATCTATAGATATTTTACCTAAGAAGATAATATTATGATTTTGAATTTACTTAGTGGTATACAAACTATTTGATACCCATTCTGTAGGAAGTTAAATTCATAGTGTGGTAGTATAGGAAGATATGAGAATGATGTTAGACATCAATAGTCCTAGCTTGTACATATTATGTAAGTGATATGGTTATAAATACCATTTATTATTCTCTCTATAATTATGGAATGTATTTATACCTTTTCCTTGTATACATTCATATAATGAAACTATTGAGTAAACATTTATACCTTTAGTAGTTGGTAGAACTACACTTAGCCCTGATTGTATGCATGTAAGAGACATAGAAAAAATGTATGGAAACATAGGGAGTGAGAATAGGAATAAGAAACTAACCTTGATAGGTAATATTTATTATGATATCTAATATAAATGCTAGTGGAAGCAAATAGCCTTTATGTAGCACAATATTGTTATGCAAACTTGTCAGCAGGGTCAAATTTGTCACATATTATAAGGATGAAAATTTGTATGTGATATAATTTGTGAGAAATTTAACTATGAAAATGGCTAGACATTTTTAGAATAATATAGTTGATCATGAGGTGTACCTAGAGTTTATGTCCTCTTCAGGTTATTATTGAAGATATACTCAGAAAGTATAATTCTTACATGCTTTATTGTTATGGTTAGGTGTAAGATTTTTGTTGGTGTTGACTCAGATACTCAAACATAAAGACCTATGATAATATTGGATGTCATAGAATTTTATAGTACAAAAATTACCTAGATGGTACATACTATATTTATTATGCCTTGACCCATACCTAAATTAATATATAAGTTATGGTTATTAATGTTGGGTAGGGTGATCATGAACCATGATAGTATGGGATATCGTAAGATATTTTAGCTAAGTCATATATGCCCAAGTGTTACATAATGTAGATATGTGTTTATACTCTCACCTAAATTGATTGATCTAATGAGTTTTTTTGGTTATTACTTGAGCAATATATTCATAGCAGTTAGTAGGATAACATGTACACATAAATAAAATATTGAGAGTATAAATGAATTATAGGTTTAATTGTTATGTACTATATGACTTGATTTATTTTGAATACTTATCTTAGTTATGTACTTATCATGTGATTCTCTATGGAACTAGGATGCAAATTCCTTCATCATTTCTATTATATAGGTTTTTATGTGAGAGTGCTTGGGTTAGCACACAACCCTAGATAGTAAGGTGGTATATTTGACGATGTCACTTAGTTGTGGGATTAGACCAGAGCTTTAGAAGATCATCCATGATACAATTATTTTTTTACCTATTTGGCTTAGAGTGCTAACCCATTTAGTGGTGATGTCTCATAGAGGAGACCATCACATTTTAAAGGAGAACTACACCAGACCCTGATTCCAAGGAGTGGATATATAGGCTACCGAAGATTGTGGTGGGGCATCAAGTCTAGATCCTTCGGGTAGGTCAGGGTGGGCTTCATTGTATAGTATTTTATATGACTATTGGAATTATTAATAGTACTTAGTATGGGAATTCAAAATGTTTTAATGTCCCTAGTGAGATAGTAAACTTTTTGTATCATGCATTTTACTCTATTACTTGCAGTATTAGAATGATGAAACTATTAATTCTTGAATTTTTTGATTATAAGACTAACTAAAGTATTTATTAACTATGGTTAAAATAATCTTCAATATTTAGTCTAAAAAAATAAAAAAATATTGAATTTTCTAAAAGCAACTTTACAGGTTGTCACATGTTGTATCTGAGCTTAGGTTCAAACTGTAGGACCTAATGAGTCCATTAACATTTTTGTGTCTTTTGTTTTTCGAAAAGAAGTATATGAAAAAAATGCATGGTACATTGAGTGGGTACCCTAAGATCATTCATAGCCCCTTAGAGTTATTAAAGGGTGGGTTTTTTGAGTGTCTTGTTGGTGATGGATTTATAAGGTGTATGGGTAGGAGAGTACACATCTTAGTTCTTGAGTTGTGAACAATAGTTTCCTACCATATTTTTGATCTTTTGATTGAACCGCTTGAGTATGAATACATTTTTTTTGGAAAATAAAATCACCTTCACCATTTGAATTTGTGTTTGACACACATGGAGTGCTTGTCATTTCAATATATACATGCTTCTATTTTGTGTCTTGTTTACATAAAAACTAGGAATGGGAATTTCCTTAGTTGATTGCAAATGACTTGATTATAAATCCCTTTGTGTTACGAATTTTTGGATTAGCATATTTATTTATTTATATTACTTAAGAAAAAGTATCATATTTCTTTGTTAGCTTAGAGGTGAGTTGTTATGCTCATTTTACTTGTACATAATTTTAAGTTACCAAAAAGGTTCATATTTTTAGGATGTTGATTTAGTGATTTCTTAAAGTGGAAAATTGTTTATAAAATATTTTTTGATCTATTTTCCCTTAAGTTTGTGGGATAGTGTTTCCTACTTCTTATTGAGAAAATTTGTAAGATTGGATGGATTGGTGCATATTTTTGTTTAATATTTTCTTTCCAGTTGAGGAAGCAGGTTATAATTCCACTCTTAAAATTTGGTAAGTAACATGGATTATTGTGTTATTTTTTATTTAGTGTATGAGGATATGTAGGAAGTTTTATTTTGAGACATTATCTGTCTACTTTCTACTTGTAACTTTATAAAGTTACTATATTATCTAAATGTAAACTTGAGCATGACGAGTACCTAACAATAGATTTATATTAATTACAGTTAATTATAAATAGTATGTTATTATCTACCTTTGTTAGACTAATACTATTCTCTTCTTAAAGCATGTTTATTTGAAGAGTAGTATGTGTACCTTTTTTTGAGAGAAAGAAAGGTATTATATGCACAAAATATATTGATAAGGGTTGAGATAAACTTTTAAACTTGTGTGCTAGTCATGAAATCAAGAGACATGGTATCACTTATAAGGTTGAATGGAAATATAATCCTTCACCTAAGTATTATATGTTAATTATGAGATTGTATATGTAATAGGTTAAGTTGCAAAATGATTATACTAGTTATGTTTAGCTAGTGGAAACATAATACAACCTCAAAATGATTGTATAATTTTCTAATATGTATGTTAATACATATGGAAAT
>JARHVA010005527.1:572500-700000 GCA_037957365.1 Torreya grandis | reverse complement strand
GGAATTGGTTAAGTTATCTTGTGTATCTAAATTTATGACATAATGGTTTAAGATGATGAATATATTTGATTTTTGTTGTACAAACAAGGATGTTTATTATTAAATCTTGCATAATTTTGATGATATTGTGAAACAAATTTAGTTATAAGTGATTAGCATGAGAGGTTATTTTCAATAAATTCACTTAGTTAGTATGAACAATGTTAAACTCTATTTTAACTATCAGTTATTGACTAACTTTTATCATACTCAGTTGGTGTGATATAGTCAAGCAAAACTTATTGATATTTTATATTGCATGCATGATGTTGAAGTCCTTTGATATGTATACCTAGATGGTATGGTTATGTAAGAACTCTCAAATAAATAATACAAATAATACTTACTCTATGGATATGTAACTCATCTATATGTAGATATGATACCTAAGAATATAATATTATGATTTGGATTTACTTAACAATATACAAACTATTTGATACCCTTTCTATAGGAAGTTGAATTCATAGTATGGTAGTATTGAAGGATAAGAGAATGATGTTGGAAATTAATAGTCCTAGCTTATACATATTTGATGTAAGTGATAGGGTTTTAAATACCATCAAGTCTTCTCTCTGTAATTAAGGAATGTATTTATACCATTTCCTTATATGCATTTATATGAGGAAACTATTGAGTAAACATCTACACCTTTATTAGTTGATATAACTACATTTAACCTTAATTATGCACATATTGGAAACATACAATATATATATGGCAGCCCAGGGAGTGAGCACATGCATAGGAAACTAACCTTGATAGGTATTACTAGTAAAATATCTGATATAAATGCTAGAGGAAGAAAATAACCTTTATGTAGCATAGTACTATTATGCAAACTTGATGGCAAGGTTAAGTTTGTCACATCTTGTAAGGAATAATATTTGTATGTGATATATTTTGCGAGAAAGTTAACTATGAAAGTCACTATAAATTTATATAATAACATAGTGCATCATGAGGTGTACCTAGATTTTATGTCCTCTTCAAGTTGTTAATGAATATATACTCAAAAATTATAATTTTGACTTGCTTTATTATTATGGTTGGGTGTAAGATTGTTGTTGGTGCTAAGTCCAATACTCAAAAACAAAGACCTATGATAGTATGGGATATTATAGAGTTTTATAGTATGAAAAGTACCTAGATGGTACATACTATATTTATTACATCTTGACCCATACCTAAATTAATATATAAGTTATGGCTATTAATGTTGGGTAGGGTGATCATGAACTATGATAGTATGGGATATCATATGATACTTTAGCTTATATGTATATACTTGGGTAGTACATATTGTAGTTATATGTTTGTAATCTCACCTAAATTGATTGATTTAATGATTTTGATGGTTATTACTTGAGCAATATATTCATACCAATTAGTAGGACATGTACACATGCCTATAATCTTGAGAGTATAAATGAATGATAGGTTTTATTGTTATGTACTATATGACTTGCTTTGTTTTGAATATTTATCTTATTTATGTGTATTGCATGTGATTTTCTATGGAGCTAGGAATGCAGATTCTTTCATCATTGCTATTATCTAGGTTTTTATGTGAGAATGATTGGGTAAGCACACAACCCTAGATAGTAAGGTGTTATATTTAAGGGTGTCAGTTAGCTATGGGATTAGATTAGAGATTTATAATATGATTTGTGTCATAAGTAGTTTTTTCCCTATTTGGATTAGAGTTCCAACCCCCTCAATGGTGATGTCTCATGGAAGATACCATCAAATTTGAAAGGAGAACTACATCAGACCCTAATTTTGAGGAGTGGATATATAGGCTACACAATATTGTGGTGGGGAATCGAGTTTAGATCCTTAGGCTAGGTTAGGGAGGACCTGTTTTCATATAAATATGTGTGACTATTTGAATTAGTACCTATACTTATTATGGGAATTTAGATTATGCTAATGTCCCTAGTGAGATTGTAAACTTTCTATATCATGCATTTTATTCTATTTCTTGTAGTACTAAAATGATGAAATTATTATTACTTGAAGTTTCTTATTATAAGATTGACTAAAGTATCCTAGCAACTATGGTTGAATGAATGTTCAATATTCAATTTTAAAAAGAAAAAATATTGCATTTTCTAAGAACAAATTTGTCGGTTGTCACAATCTATTCATAAAATACATGTTAGATAATAAGAGGAGTGATCTTTCTCCTCACTTCATTTAGATTTGAATGCCTTCTCTTAAACCTATTGATTATATTTATTCTTATATTTTAGTATCCTAAAATATTTTATAAAGTGTCTATTTTTTAAAGTAATGAAAATTAAATCATTTATTATTTTTACCTATGAATTTAGGTTCAAATTTTCCCTTTGAAATTTAGTTTTTTTAACTCCCATGATTTTGATTTTGATTTTCTCTTTGGTATATTAAATCCTTACCTTGGTTTTAGGTGTCTATTCTTAAGATCTTATATATAGTCTCATTTTATCCTCCCAGGACAAAAGATAACCCAATAACTCATCAACACTTATAGTGTTCATGTCCTATCACTCCTCAAGAGTAATCACATTATGTAACAATTTTTGAGTTAAATAACTCAAAAATTTCCTTACTATAACACTATCTTGTATATTTTTTCCATAAAATGTCATTTTATGAACTAAGTCATTTATCTTCATGCAATATTATCCAACTCCTTCATATCTAACATTATTAAATTTTTAAAATTCCTTTTAAGAGCTTGGAATTTTTATTCTCTCTTACCTTAATATAGCCTTGATATGAATTTTTCAAATGACCTTAATATAGCCTTGATATGAATTTTTCAAATGTATTCCATGCCTCATGGGAATTTTTTCATCTTGCAATAATGTGATAGATGTTTGGGTCTATGACACTCTAAAGAGAAAATAATGCTTGTACATAGTCTTTTCTTCATATTTTTTTATAATCTTGAGGAAAAATATTCTGATATTGAGTTAGTGTGTACCCATGGATAAAATTCTGCCAAACTCATTTTCACATAGTAATTATCTTCAAACAATCTCTCAAGTAATCAAACTTGTTAGCATTGAAGATGGTAATATTCATAGAATCAAAATTCATTGAAACCATGATTCTATCGATAATGGATTGAAACCCTGTATGAATTTATTAAAGTAGGATATGATACCAAATAATGGTTTTTATTTATGGATATATCTCAAATTATCTTTTATTTAATTTGAAAATGAATCTATATATCATCCAATCTATCCCAAAATCACTAGTTGTTAACCTAGTAGTGTTGTAAGTATGATCGATGATGAAATAACTTTAGATTAAAATACATAAAATTGATGTTTTTACTTTTTGAGTACCTATAATAAAAATAAGAGATAAAAATATTTGAATTTTTTTCTAATAACAATTATTGTGCCACACTTGTGCACAGTGTTTTATTAACAAGAAAGGCTAAAACTAGGCAATTACAATAGATTTGTATGACAAATTAATGTTTAATTAAGACCTCACTTTAAAAATAATTTAAATAAAAATATAATATAATATTAATAATAATTGACTCAAGAAAATAATATTATCTCTTTGATAACACATGATCATCATACATGATGTATTTTATAACAAGTAAATAGCACATGCACACTAGATAATATAGGCACCTCAAATCCCTAAAAAGTAGGAAAATAACTAAAATAAATTTAAATTTAATTAAATTGGCTCCAAATATAGTTCCCCACCTATTTGATATTATTTTTTAAGTATTCACTCTTATTTATGTTCACATTTAATGAATTAGAATCTAAATAATACTTCTAGCTATTTTTTAGGAAGTTTTCAAAAAGTGTTCAAAATTGACCAAAAAATTAATAAAGGATAAAAATAAAAAAAATAACCCTCCTAAAATATTTTAAAAAATAATTATTATTATTATAAAATTATAAAACCAAGTGCCCATATTGGCATAATACTCAACAATATGTGTCAATCTATCAAATTTTCCTGAATCTAAATAATTTTTTTTCAAACATTGAAACAAATGATTTGTATAAAAATATGAACAAGGTGATTTTAAAGGCTTGAATATATATTAGAAACTGACTATTATAATCCATTTGAAGTTATGTATGTATAATAAAGTCAATCTTCTAAAAATAAAAGAGTTAAATACATCATGTTGAATAAAAAATTTAAGCATGTAAAACATGTGTGCTAACATCAGTAGATTATGTCATCATAGAAATATTTGATCATTCATGCATCTATGAAACATGTAACTCAAGGCATACAAGTTTCATGTCAATTGTGTGTGTGTGTGTGTGTGTGTGTGTGTGTGTGTGTGTGTGTGTCTGAGTGAGATAGATAATCTTAATAGCATATTAATGAGCCACATAAATGATGATGCATGATATTAATCATGTTATCACATACAATAGAAGAATATGAGATAACAATCATGACACCACCAGTTCAAAAAAATCATATAAACTAAATACATGATGTGAATATTACTCAACATAAATAACAATAAGGCCATGTTTTGTACTATAGATTATTTTAATACACATGAAATGACAACACTCTATAACTAAACACATAGAAATACAAAAGATATTTCATAATGTAATATTCATCCATGACCACACATATAAACAGAAAAGATAGATCATAATGTAATATTTATCTATGATCAAACACATAACACACACATATGATAACATAATACACTAAATATATTCATACAATATACATTAAATATAAACACAATGTAACAAAAAATATTGTTCTCATAAGATGTACCACACAAATAAGTAGCTTAACATATAAAAATAAATAAATTATAGTCTATGCAATCAACCAATATCATTATCACATATAGAAAAGTACTATATCCATAGATAATAACACCCTAAAGAGTATAAACAATATCATTTCTTGTACAAGAAATATAATTATTTAACTATAATCAATGGAATAGTATGATCATGCCGAGTTCACCATAATGTTTTAAATTATTTTTGGCTTAGGTGGATCTAAAAAAACTAAAATTAGAGTAATTTAGATTGCATAAGATAAGGCTTAAAATACACATATGAATACTAAAAAATTAAATATTTCACTCACTAAATATATAAATAACTAAGGGAGAGGGTATTTGAATGACATCCTACTCTATTTTTCCTATTTTCTATGCCAAAGCATCTAAAATAGGTTAAAATTACTCACTGATAACCTAGATCAAGAGACTAACTATCAAGATATGTTAGGATTCTACCAAAAAACGCTCAAACACCTATGGTAAATAGTATCATATAATGTATGGCATAAATATATAGTTAGTTTTTAATGAATTATTCTACCATATATTTATACATCTATTTGTCATGATGATTCCCTTGTAATTTTTCATCATAAACCTATGTATATATTCTAGTTTTCTCTTATTTTACTTAAAACCTTGGATCCATTTTGAGACTTTATTAACCTTAAAAAATGGGATATAAATATGGTTTGAAAAAACTCAACAAAACTAATATTAGTGGTTGATAATTCATTAGATTGTAATAATAAAAAGAGGTCTCAAACTACACATAATTGTATCACCTTTATGTGTGCACACTCAATAGTGGTATTCTAAAGCACATTGTAGCTCTTTAGATTTTAAAAAATGATAATATACAACTTTAATAAACATAATTTAGGAGTTCATAATTTGATTATGGAATGTTAATTTGAATTTTATTAACATTTTTATGATTTAGGATGATTCCTCAAGGATGTGAAAAATGTATTCCTCAATGTGCAAGTGGTTTTCAACTAGTAACCAAGTATGCACTAGATATAAATGGCCTCAGGGTTTGTGTATATATAGATGGATCCTTGTGTAGTTTACATTTATAACCAACATGAAAAATGTTTAGTCCAATATAAGTGATGGATTTTATTTTTATAAATAGCCATTTGAGGAACCTAGGACACTACCAATGAATGTAATTAGCACAACAATCTAGTAGTGTCTAACTATTATTGGCACTATATAGTAAGGGAATATCAAGAATATGAGATGAGGTAATATTTTTCATAAAAAAATGGAGTATTTTTTCATAATATAGGATTATCCTAATAAATAATGATAACAAATTAGAATGTCCAAGTCAATAGATATATGAACGGTTATGAGATAATGTGAGAAAGAGTAAAATATGTAATTAAAAGTCATGTATGTCAAAAATAGGTAAAAATTTATGTTGTCAAGTTTCTAATACAAAATTAATCTATATTAACCTATTCACAATGTTATTTAATAACCAAATCAACAACCCCAACCATAACCTCTTACCTAAAATTTACATTAACCTCTTTCACAACTTATTTCATAGCAACTTCACCCTTAACGTATTGGTGAAAAAATGCCCATTTACCTCAAATACCTATTGGAGAGTTGTCATGATGATGTCATAGTGGTGTCATCAGGATAATCTAGTGATTGGATTAAGTTATTTGATATCTTAAGTGGCAATGACAAAGTGTGCAATGTACTTGTTCTTGTATGCTTGAAGTTAGCTTGGTTGATATTCAATGTTGAGATGATTAGAGAGGTTTAGGGATGAGTATTATTATTAGAGAATGAGGAAGGGGTCCTATCAAAATTCAAATATTATTTGAGTGCTTATGTGAATAAGTGGAATTCATATGGTTAATCATAGTTTTCACCTAGACAATTTGGGTCTAGTGGTAGAAAATTTGAGTAGGTTATTTGGTGACATCACCATTTCCACATAGGAATGAGTCAAGGGGATCTAGTCATATGGTTATGATCAAATTAGTCCCTAGTTTATATGTGATAAATATCAATTCATGCATCAAATCATGGTAAAAGATATGAGGATTAAAAGTTCGCTTCTTAGTCAAAATTCATTATTTTCCCATACGTAGCCAAATTTGAAATGTGACCAGAAAGAGTTGAGTAAGAATTTTGATGAGGTAAAAATTCACACATGTAGAGGCATCTACATAAAATGATAATATGGGTTTGTTCATTTTTAGGCCTAGTTTATTTTCACTAATTTTTAGATCATGCAATGTATTACATCAAAAGATATGCATATGTAAAGTTGGGCTCTTAGGTAATTTGACTATGTTTCCCATACTTGGCCAATTTTTCAATGTGGCAAGAAGAGGAAAGTGAGAATTTTGATGGTGTAATATCTTGCAAGTGTGAAGGTGTCAAGAGAAACTGGTCATATGGGTTTGTTCAATTTTGAGCATAGATGATTTGTGCTAATTTTAAGATAATCTATTGAAGTGCATCAAAGTTTTGCATGCTCAAAGTTGGCATCTTAGGTAAGTTTTGACATAGATGGCTCTGTGATAGATGATTTTGAGAAGGGAATTTAATGGCATTATATCTCACATATGTAAGGTTTATAGGTTTTTTTTATCACATTGTTATATTCTCCTATGTAAGGAGATCATCTAGTCCAAATTTGAGATCATGTGAGTAAGTAAAAAATAGATTATTGAGTTGAAAAAATGGCTACTCATGTATATTAAAAGAGTCCCCATATTTAGTCATTTTAAAAAGAATTAAATCTTGAGCAAGATTGATGGTGTGCATTGCTCTAAGAATTTAGGGAGATGCGAGATGAGGATAAGTATATGATGTTTAATGACTAAGTAAAGGTATAATATAAGGATCCAATGGTGAGTAGGTGTTCATATAGATTGATCAAATGGTGATAATTGATCATTAAAGACCTCATTGATCCATAGAGATCAACATATCATATTTAGTCAAAGTTCCTAGATTGTATAAGATGAGGTCAACATGACTGAAGTTTAAACATCTAAGCATTGGTGCATATGCATTAAATATCAAAAGAGATCAATGGTGAATATTTTATCTGAGTAATGAGGACATGAGATTATTACAAAGTGGTCTAAGTTTAATTGTGACCATTTGCATTTGAATATTTGAATTTTTAAAGGAAAAAACCATTGTCTAGTTTTTGGACCATAACTTTTGATAGAAGATGAATTTGTTCATGTAGTAAAAAGAAAAGTGGTAGAGGACTCTAAGGCACATTTGCCTATATATATTTGAAAATATGAAAGTGAGTAAAGTAAAATATATTGAGCCTAGAAGTTTACTATGTGTTCATGATTATTCTACAAGTGATCCAAGAAGGATATATGAGTTTGTGTTGATGTTGTTTTGATGTCTCATGATGAAATTGATGTTGGGGAGTGTTTCAAAATCCATAAGGATGCTCTATGAGTATTTTAGAGGTGTGATAAATCTATCTTGAGTATGAACAATGTTTAATAAATTGACTGTATGTTTGATATTGGTATTCTTGTGTATAATGTCTCTATTTAAGTTGTTTGAGCATATGTACAGGTGAGATATGTTGACTATAAGAATTTAAAGGTGTCCTAGGTGACATAAGTAGTGGAACTATGTATTTAAAAGTGTTTTTGTGTTATTTTTTTATTTAAGGGTGTGATAAATTGGTGAATAGGTCTCCACGAGACCTATAAAAAGGGCCTTATTAAAAGGTGTAGCTTCTTAAGGGTGACCTATAGATGTTATGGCCAACATATGAAAATTGTATTGAGTTTTGTATTTATGTGAGATACGATATAAGGGCTAAGGCATGCCTAATGGATAACCAAGGTTTTGATTATCATGATTGCTTTATAAATAGTGGAACCAAAGATGATGGGTTCTAGACTTTGAGGAGAGACTTGGAGAGATTGGAGAGATGATTATGCATGTGATTTATAGAGACAAAGATGGGTAGACTTCCCTAAGGATGATTTGAAGACCAAAATAGATTGAGGATTGTTTTTATGACCTATTAGTCATAATTTTGTTGGTAGAATAGTGTGTTTATTATTTGAGTGTGAGTGAAGGCGAAGTGTGATAAATAGAGGAAAATCATTAGGTGTTGTTGACATCAGTTCAAAGGTGGATATGTTCATTGGTGTTGTTGTGGTAGCTCAACATCTAAGGTGGTTTAGACTCCTTATAAGGTATAACTTGCTAAATGGTTTGGTTATTGTTATAGCTCAGCTAGATAGGTGTGGTATCACCTTGTAAGATTATAGTCTCACTAAATAGGGATTATATTTCCTTGATCATTTTTAGATGTTCTAAATTCGATCTTGTTATTACAAGATAGTAATATAATTGTAAGTTTTAGTGGGTTTTATTCCCCAAGAGGTTTTTTCATGCATGTCTTGTGTTATGTGATCAATCTTGCATTATATTTCTTGTTCATTACTATGAATGTTGTATTTGGGTTTTATTATTTTTTAGAATAATGTATTTTTATTCCTAATTAAGTAAACAGTTCTGAGTAGGGTAAATTAGTAAATAATGTGTAATAATTAAGCTATTTATTTGTGTAAACAGATTGTATTTTTACTTTTTTTTAAATAGTAATAATAAAAAGAAAATCAAACTTAGATGGGAAGTAACTAAGATGGATGTTTCAAGATCTAGAAATTTTTATGTAGGTTTGTGAGACTATCAAAAATAAGACTTAGAGTTCATTTCTAGATTGGGCAAGAGCACTAAAAGTGGGACACCTTGTTGTCTAGTGCTATAGTCCTTTTCAATCACTATTGTCCAGGTGATCTAAGTTTTTTGGGTTCTACTCAATAGGTCTGTGTTACCTTGTCAGTGAAATGTTGAAGCCCATAAGTCTACGAAGCTCAATATGTGTCTATTTTAATCTTCAAAGCCCTAAGAGCTCTTTATGCTTGAACTTGAATGGAAACTTGGGAAAGAGAGAGAAGGGGTTAGTGTGTAAAGGATACACTAGATGCACTTCACACCTTGTGTGTGGGCATGATACCTACATACCAATACTCTGAGGAGGGATCAAGCTAATGCAGTTATCCCATTGAAGTGCTTGGTGTAATTATTTATGAAAATACAACTAGATGTGAAACTAGGTGTACTTGGAATGACTAGAGACCAATGTAAAGGTATGAATAATCTTGAAATACTATTGGATGGCTATACATAGAGAATAGGGAAGAGCAATTGAATTCACTTACTTGTATTCTTACTTCTCTCTTATAAATGAGTGCCAACCCTTATAAATATAATTTGAATTGACTTTTATAAGGGAATTAATGATCATGGGTTAAATGAATTTTCATTAGGCTGACATGAATTGGGATAAGGATCTAGGAGAATATGACCATTTGAACCAAATTTTCACTTGGACAATAGTGCTAGAAATAAGACACCCTAGGTTTTAGGGCTCCTATCCAAGTTGGGTGATATTATCTAGAGGAAATGAGACCTAGGGGGATGGATCTAGGCCTAAAATAGCTACATAATTTTATAAGGGTTAAGTTTAAAATGTTTTAGATGACTAGGAATTAGTAAAATAAAAGCCTAAAAGGGTTGTGAAAGCAAGTAGGAGAACCTATGGATTGGATGTATTTAGCCATACTCAAATAACTAAATTTTGAATTTTATATGACCACATCTCCCCCTCCCCCCCACTTTTTATAGTGATGCAACAAAGCAAAATACTAATATAAAGGAAAAAATAAAAATTATACATGAACTTACCTACAAAGGTGAAGCCTATGAAGCTTTTGTGATGCTGAGTAATGTTAGATAGTGCATACAAAGCACATTGTGCAAGTGTGAATATATGAAATGGAATAAAGAGTAGATCAGTTCTTATTATATATGATATAAAATAAGAACATATACAAGATGAGTAAAATAAAATGGAAGAGAAAGGAATGAATACACCTCACTGAGTATGAAAACCAACAAAAAACTTGTTGTGATCCTAAATAAGGTTGATTAATACTAGATTGTGCTAGATGATGTTATACCAAAAGTTATATCATGAATGGAGTTGAGTGGTCAATTCACCATAAAATGGCTCAAGAATACAAAGGATATCCCTTTGGGTCCATCATCATCTACTAAGTAAAGTTAAATGATCATGTGTATGATAATTAATGTCTAGACTATGTGTCCAATCCATCTAAATATGTGGCTCAAGAATACAAAGGCTATCCCTTTGGTTCCATCATTGCCTACAAAGTGAAGTTAATGAATCATGTGTGTGATAATTGATGTCTAGACTATGTGTCTAATCCCTCTGAATAGGTGGCTTAAGAATACAAAGGTTGACCCTTTGGCTCCATCATTTCCCCATGAAGTGAAGCTATGAAATGATACTAGTATATAATAGATGTCAGATGCGATGGCTCATGGATCCCATGGATGTTCTAAAAAAATGAAAATGTGGCAGGGATAGCCAAATTTATTCTTGAAACTAGGCCACTCTTAGCCATTATGAAAGATGGAGATTACGCATGTATGAAAGACACTCCATAACTGATACACTAGGATAATGTGAAAGACAACTCAGGAACTTAGGTACTCAAGAAGTTAAACTTGTATAAAAGTTCAACTTGAAAAAGATGCCAACCACCTATAAATGGAGTAAGTAACACAACTACTGTGAATGACTTGGTAATAAAATAAAATTGAAAACAAAAGAAGGCCAATGTGCCACACACATTTCCCCCAATCATTAGTCTCTGGAACATGGATTTTGATCTAGAGGTTATGTGAAATACATAAGTTAAAACTAGAAGTGAGATCCATCATGCTACACATGATACCCTGTATATATAGATTCCTTGATAAAATTATATTAAAACTATTGATTCTGACTGATCTGGATGTGAAAAAATTGTAGTTGAGTTAAACTTTTTTCTTATTAATAGAAAACCTATGTGTTTTTATTCTTGTAAAAGAGTGCTAAAATGAGGAAATCCTTGTGTTTGGAATTGTGATACATTTATGGTGTTATTATCTTATGCTAAAACTAGTTGTTGATCTATAATTGTAATTGTTTTTTATTCTATTTTGGCTAGTTTGACATCTAGATTCTAAACTAGGTGATTTGAATGCTACTATTTTGACTACTAGGAGCTTTGATCTATGTGACAAAACCCCTATCTATTTCCCCCTCTTGTGAGAGTAGGAAAGATTAAACCTAAAATGACTACCCTCTGAAGAAAAGAGTTTTGTAAGTGTGTTGTGTTACATAGATACATGTTATAGCAATTATAATTGATAAGATATCCCAAGATACAACAATATTTGTATTGTGAGATTATTAGATCAATCGGAGCATGCCTAGATATATGTAACAATGTACTAACATGTGCACTATATTGAAATAGAACTAGAAAATCTAGATGTTAGTTATCAAGGAGGGATGGAACATGATTTCCATCATGGCATCTAAGAAAGCAAGGTAAATGCATGTTATGGATCGTGGCATTTCAAACAAAGACAAGAAATCAATCAATAGGAATAAAAATCAAGAAGCAAGAAGCACAAAATGGTGGCCAAGGGGCCAATAAAATCAAGGGACATGGTCACATGTCACTTATACTAGAAATTAAACATATAATGTATGTTCAAATTCCACATACACATATCATAAAAACAATAAATATTATCATAAGGGCCATAAGCACATAGAAGAGTACAAGAAAGTGACATTGGTAAATGTACAAAGGTACACACACACATGAATAGAAGCAAAGGACATTGGCAAATTTCCTAAGGAAAAAATAAGAGAAAAATGGGAATTAGAGATGCAATCACATCAAGATATGCTAAGCAAGGAAGGAAAGCATGTAAATACTATAAAATACAATCACATGTAACTAATCAAAGAAAGAATGGAAATTATGTCAGACATGAAGTATAAGAATAGGTATATTCTAAGTAATACACAAGTACAAGATACTAGTGAGTGTCACTATGGTAATTTGTGTAAGCTAGCTCGTAATGTATTATCTAGTAATCTAGTAAGTAGTGAGTGTAGGAATGACATAACCTAGATGGTGTAGTCATGTAGAATATGCCCCCAATGGGTGTGTATAAAATTTATATGTAATATTCCCCCTAAAATTAGTAGAGTAGAGAAATCAAAGAGATCGATATCACTACAAACACTCAAAGAAGATCAAGTGAAGTGTGGTAATGTAGATAAATCAACATAAAATAGCATAAAAAAACAAATGTAAGTCCTAGCATAGTAGTACCAATGTAAATCATGGATTATGCATATAATCAAAATGCTTTTGTGTTTTGGATATATTTGAACTATGTACAAACAATGCTAAGGAAATCATGTACAATCAAGCATAAGAAATTATGTACAAGTAATACTAAGAATAAATAATACTAACTGATGAGTCTCATAGGAAACTCCCTATCATGGTGTCATATATTGAACAAAGGAATCATGCATGATTTTTAAGCATGAGGGAATGGCTATGAATATGATTTTGAATATCTAGATTCATTTTCAGTCTCTTAGAATTCATAATAACTTGTGTTATTCCACTCATCATTATCATCTTTATTTTGAACCAATGGAATGTTGGTGTTGAATTTTATTGTATCTAGATATTTTCCTTTTATAAATTATGTCTATGAATTATTTTCCTTAGGATGTTCAATAACTTCCAAACCTTGGTGACAAACATTATCATCTACTGGAATAGGGGTAATGATGCCTTGAGCCTAGTTGCCCAACCCTTGACCTTGATAATCAAACTATTGTAGATATTTTTGACCAAACCCATACTACTTTGAAAGTTGAGACTCATTTTGGAGAGGTAGGTTTACATCTTTTTCATGTTTTACTTGTGCATGTGGTATTGTACCTTGATCTAGTTTTGATTTTTAATCCTTTTTATTGTTATGATTTATGCTTTGGTAACCACTTTTGTATTGTTTCTAAATTTGACCCTTTGTGAATGTGTTCCTATTTCACTATGGATTGTTTGACTTATTTACCAATTATCTATTGTTATAATTCTAAACATGAATTTGTGTGATGCCCATGCATTCTATGATATGAACAATAATATCTAGATCTTCTCACTGGATGTAGAGGAGGTAGTTTGATCAACTTATATTTAACCATTTCCCTTAGTACCTCACTTTAACTCTTATTTGATCTTTGAATGCTTTTTGAATTAGTAGTTATAGAATTACTTTGTTGTGATTTATTATTTTGATATGTAACATTGCTTGTAACCACTTGACTAGGTGAATGTGCATTTACATGATTGAAAATAGGGTGACTTTGAGGCTTTTTACATTATGATCTTATTTTCCAATGTTTTATTATTATTTAGAATAATATATTTTTATTCCTAATTAAATAAATAGGTCTAAGTAGGGTGAATAATTAAATAATGTGCAATAATTAAGCCACTAATTTGTGTAAATAGATTGTATTTTTACCCTTTATAAAAATAGTAATAATAAAGAGAAAATCAAATTTAGCTAGAAACTTGCTGAGATGGATGTTGAAAGATCTATAAATTTTTTCATAGGTTTGGGAGACTATTGAGAATATGATCCTAGAGTTCATTTATGGATTGGATAGGAGTGATAAAAGTGTTACACCCTATTTTTTGGTGTTATAGTTCTCTTTTAGCGTTATTGTCTAGGTGTTCTAAGTTTTATAGGTTTTGCTCGGTAGGTCTATGTTACCCTGTCAGTATAATATAAAAATCTAGATGTATTTGAAGATTGTTGTGAATCTATTTTAATCTTTACAACCCTAAGACCTCTTTGTGCTTGAACTTGAATGATAACATGGGAAAGAGAGATAAGGGGTTAGTGTGTAAAAGATATGTTAGACTTTACAGCCCATGTGTTAGCATGTTGCCTACATACCAATAGTCTGAAGAGAGATCAAGCTAATGTAGTTCTCCCATTGAAGTGTTTGGTGCAATTGTGTATGAAAATATAACTAGATGCAAAACTACGTGTACTTGGAATTACTAGGGACTGGTTTAAATGTTTAAGTAAGCTTGAAATACTATTAGATGGTTTTATGTAGAGAATAGGAATAGTGATTGAATGTACTTATTTGTATTCTTTCTTATCTCTTCTAAATGAGGGTCAACACTTATAAATGGAATTTGAATGGCATTTAATAAGGGATTTAATGATTATGGGTTAAATGAATTCACATTAGGAAAAAAAGAATTGGGATAAGGATCCAAGAGAATATGAGCATTTGATCTAACTCTGTATTGGGCAACAACACTAGAAACAAGATACCCTAGGTTTTAGTGCTCCTATCCAAGTTGGGTGTTATTGTCTAGAGGGAATGAGACTTGGGGGGATGGATCTAGGCCTAAAATAGCTACCTAGGTCTATAAGGGTTAAGTCAAAAAGGCTATGGATTATTGGGAATTAGTGAAGGAAAATCCTAAAAGGGTTATCCAGGCAAGTAGGAGGACCTTTGGATTGGGTGTCTTTAGTTATATTTAAATAGCTGAATTTCACATTTTATATGACTATAATATGATTCATAAATGCTTGTGGTATTTGATTAAGTATTTTTAAAGATCAAAATTAAAGTTGGATTATTTGGGCTCACTGATTCACCCCACCCCTCTCAATAATTATACCTCTAATAATTGGTATCAGAGTGAGTCCTTCATGTAAAGTTTAACCACTTGAAGGTGATCAAAGGTACATGGTGAAAAAAGAATTTATGGATTGTATTTAAGACACTCTAGTTTATGATTTATCATAATTTAATAATGTGAAGACACAAGTATAAAATCTAGAGGCAATAGTCAAGATTCTACATGTCATGGTAAATAAAGGTCTCAATCAAAGGATGAAATAGTGTGAAAATTAAGTCTTGAATTACTCATATATGCTCTTATCCAAGGAAAAATAAGTATTTAAGCTCCACCAAAATGATCAATAATGAAAACCCATTGAGCAATAATGGTCAAGAGTTAAGAGGGTCAAACACAAATAATGTATTCAATGGGTATTACTTCTCCTTAAATCAATTTGGTCATAGATATAAGGATTGTGATCTCTCTTCAAAGATAAAAATGGAGCTCATATGTTAAGATAATAACCAACAAGGTCACATATCAAAGAATTGTAATAGATCCTTTTGTAAAAAGGATATACAAGTCATTAACACTATCAAATGGTCAAGAAGATGAAATCTAAAAATGAAAAGAAGCAAAATCTAAGTAGATCACAAAAGGAAAAGTCATTATTTGTTCAAGAAGCTTTACATACTCAAGAAGATGAGAACAAGATATGGTTCATAGATAGCATATTTTCAAATCATGTGACAAGAGACAAGAATAATTTTATCTTTCAAAAAGACCAACCCAAGTGTAGTTAGATTTGGTGACAACAAATCTACTAACATAGTTAGAAAAGGTACTATGAGTTTGGACAATAGTTATACTAACATTGAGAATGTCTTCTATGTATAAGGTTTGAAACATAGTATTTTAAGTGTGAGACAAATGTGTAAGCAAGGGAATGTTGTAACTTTTCATGATGATGTATGTGAAATAAGAAAGGAAAAATATTGTAGATTAATTGCAAATATTCATAAAATAGATAATAAAATATATGAATTCCATGAATCCAAGAAAGTAGAGTTATTTATAAGTCAATTGGAACAAATATGGATTTGGCATTAAAGACTAAGACATATAGATTTTGATAATATGAATAAAATTAGTTCAAATGGGTTGGTAATGAATATGCCTAAGATTTCTAAGATTTGTCATTCTTTGTACAAGGCATGTCTTCATGGAGAGAAAACCAATAAAAAATTTAGAACTAAGGAATTATCCACTATAAATCCATTAGAGTTGATCCACACTGATCTATGTGTACCTATGAGAACTCAAAGTATTCAAGGTAATACTTACTTCATGCTTCTCATTGATGATTTTATGAGGATGACTTGAGTATTATTTCTTAAAATAAAATAAGAAGATTTTGTAAAATTTGTGGCATTAAAATCTCTTGTTCAAAATGATAATGGTTCAAATATCAAGTGTGTGAGATCAAATAAAGGAGGTAAGTGTTGGTATCATAAGTTTGATGATTTGTATGATGAACATGGGATAAGAACACAATATTGTTCTTCTAGGACACCACAATAGAATGGTTTGGTTGAAAGGAATAATATGATTTTTAATGAGATGGGTAGAACCATGATTCAAGATACAAAAATATTAGGTGGATATTGGGAAGAAGTAGCCAAAACTTTTATGTACATCCTAAACAAGTGTCAAATTAGAGCAAGTGGTAACAAGACTCCTTATGAGTTATGGAAGAATAAAGAGGATAATGTTAAACATTTTAGAGTGTTTGGTAGAAGGTACTTCATCAAAAGAGATGAAGATTATATTGGCAATTTTTATTTAATATCTAATTATGGCATATTCTTAGGTTATTCTTTTATCAATACTACCTATAGATGCTTCAACAAGAGACTTCAAAATATTGTTGAAAGTTCAAATGTAAGTGTAGATGATATAAGTAGAGTTAAGATTCCAAAATTATAGGTAAGTGACTCAATTTAGAATTTTGTTACAAGAAAAGATGATTTATCTTTTCAAATAGATGATGAAGATGAAGAGGAGGAAGAAAGACAAGATACTAAAGCTCCATCTAGAAGAATTCAGAAAGATCATCCAATCTCTCATATTATTTGAAATGTTAGTGCAAAGATGTAGCTAGAAGGAGAATGTTGAACAATCAAAATAAATAAGACTTAGCTCTATTATCCATGACTAAATCAAAAATATTTATGCAAGCTAGCAAATATGAAATTTAGAATGATACAATGGATGAATAAATTGATCAAATAGAAAGGAATGAAACATGAGACTTAGTTACTAGAACAAAAGATAAAAATGTAATAGGTACCAAATGGGTTTTCAAAATCAAGATGAATGAGAAATGAGAAGTCACAATAAATAAGGATAGATTTTTTTGTGTAAAGGATATGCTTGGGGTGAAGGAAGAGATTTTGATGAGACATTTTCTCTTTTGGAAAGGATGGAATTAATTAGACACTTTTTGGCATATGCATGTTTTAAAGGCTTCAAGGTATATCAAACAGATGTGAAATATGCATTATTAAATGTCAACTTAGAAGAAGAAGTCTATGTTGAGTTACCTGAAGGATACTTCATGTCAAGTAATAACTATTTTGTGTGTAAATTAAAGAAGGCTTTGTATGGTCTTAAACAAACTCCTATAGCTTAGTATGGCAGGCTACATATGTATCTTTTGAGTCAAGGTTTTAAAACGGGGGTATCTAATAGTAATTTATACATTAATATAGAATGTAATCATCAATTGATAGTTATATATGTTGATGACATAGTTTTTGGATCTAACAAAGATAAAATGAGTAGAGATTTTATAGATATTATGAAGATTGAGTTTTAAATGTCAATGTTGGGAGAGCTATCTTACCTCTTAGGATTACATATTAATCAAATTGATGCATGAATTTTCATTTCTAAAGCAAAATACATTAAGGATATGATAAGTAAGTTTAACATGATGGAGTGTAAACCAATGGGTACTCCAATTATCACAAGATGCATGTTTAGTAAACTAGATGACTCACCAAAAGTTTATCAAACTTTGTATAGATCCATGATTAGAATTATTTTATACTCTAATACATATAGGCTTGACATAAGGAAAGCATTAAGTCTTGTAAGAAGGTTTCAATATGATCCTATAGAATATAACTTGAAATCCATCAAAAGGATCTTGAGATGTCTCAAAGGTGCCATAGACTATGGTTTATGGTATCCCAAGAGTAAAGAATTCTCTTTAAAATCATATATTGATGCTAGTTGGGTAGGATGTGTGGATGATAGAAGGTGAACCAATGGTGGGG
This sequence comes from Torreya grandis, assembly GCA_037957365.1. Taxonomy (NCBI): domain Eukaryota; kingdom Viridiplantae; phylum Streptophyta; class Pinopsida; order Cupressales; family Taxaceae; genus Torreya; species Torreya grandis. The sequence continues at coordinate 681,191 of JARHVA010005527.1, read as the reverse complement.
TATTATTCATGGGAAAATATTTAGTGTCTTGGCTAAGCAAGAAATAAGCCTCAGTGTCTCTATCAACTATAGAAGCTTAATATATAGAAGTTGCCTCTTATTACACACAAGTCATGTGGAAGAAACAAACTTTGGAGGATTACAAGGTAAGATAAAATGGACCTTGTCCTATATATTATGATAATACTAGTGAAATTAGTATATCAAAGAATCCTATTATGCACTAATAAACTAAACACATTCCTATTCGATATCATTTCTTGAGAGAACAAGTGATTAATCAATGTGTCAAGTTAGAGCATGTGTGTTAAGGTGTGGAGCTAAAAGCTTCACCAAATGAGTGAGTTTACAAGTTTCAGGATTTACACAGTCACCGGCGTCAGTCAGGAGTAGACCAAGAGATGACAGCATCAGTCATGGATCGGCCGACGTTGGTCACCTGTGCATCTAGAATGTTATTTCCATGGACAGAACACAATGTTTGCATGGTAGGATTAAGTGATAGTCATAAGTCTACATCTCTATTTTACGTAAGACTATTTAGAGCCCTGGATTATGAGGTGCATCTATTGGTTGTAATTTCATTGCTCATGATCCCTAATTCTATATAATATGGATAATTATTCATAGCTTAGTGTGTGTAATGTTGAATAGAATAGTACAGAATTGTATATGTGAAGGTTGGAGTTGATTGTAATTGAGAGAGAGAGAGATCTTGAGGGAAAGAGATCTAGAAAGAGATCTATACATCTGAGAGAGGTGTGGAAGAAAAGAAGTTTCTTCAATTGTATTCCTTTTGTAAAGAGTTTAATACAAGTTCTTAGGGTGGTTTCTTGTATCACTTATTGTTTGATATTATCTAATTCTAGTTACTTATCTTTCTGGTTTAATTCCACATTTATTACTTTCATATAGTAATCAACATTGTTGGTTGATCTCCAACAAGTGGTATCAGAGCTCAGGTTAACTAACAGGTGTTTCAAATTTAGTTAGTGTGTATTGATTACAGGTTACTCACAAGGATTTTTGTTTGAGTGGGAGAAGCAATGGTAGAAGAAAGTAAACTGAGAATGGAGAAGTTTAATGGCAAGAATTATCAACATTGGAGAATGCAGATAGAGGATTATCTATATCAGAAAGTTCTATACTTACCGTTAGGTGGGGTTTTAAAGAAGCCCAAAGACAAGGATGATGAATAATGGGAAGTTCTTGACAGAAAGGCTCTTGGATCTATAAGATTGAGTCTGGCATCAACTGTGATATCTAATTTATCACAGGCAAAGACAATGGTAGAGTTGATTACTACTTTAGCAAATTTATATGAAAAACCCTCAGCTTCAAATAAGGTATATCTTATGAAGCAGTTATTTAATTTGCAAATCCAGGAAGGTGGAACTGTATCTAATCATCTAAATGATTTCCATGGAATTGTAAATTAATTAAATTTAGTCAAAATAGTGTTTGATGATGAAATTAAGGCTCTTTTAATATTATGTTCTTTGCCTAAAAGCTGGCATAGCTTGGTAATGGCAGTTAGTAGTACTGCATCTACTTCAAATATTTTAAAAGTAGAGGATGTTGTTAGTGTAATCTTGAATGAAGAAATTTGTAGGAAAAGCACAAAGGAAACATTAGGGAATGCTTTAAGTTTTGAGAGCAGGGGAAGGCAAAAAGAGAAGAGCAAGAAAGGGAGATAAAAGTTTAAGTCAAAGGTGAGAGGTAGATCCAAATCCAGAAATGGTAGGAAGCCACAATGCTAGAATTGTGGAAAGATAGGGCACATACGCAAAGATCGCTGGTCAAAGCCTAAAGAGGACAATCAGCATGAAGGTAAGGAAGAAGCAAAAGTTGTAGGTATTGCATAAGATGCTCTTATATTCTCTTTGCATAATAATATAAAATCTTGGGTTATGGATTCTGCTGCATCTTTCCATACAACCCCTAATAGAGAATATTTTAGTGACTATGTCCATGGAGATTTTGGAATAGTTTATTTAGGGAATGATGAGCCTTGTAAAATTGTTGGAAAAAGAAAAGTACAACTGAAAATGTAGAATGGAAACACATGGGTGTTGAGAGATGTCATGCATGTTCCTAGCTTGAAGAGGAATTTGATTTCTGTAGGAAAGTTAGGGGATGAGGGTTGTACAGTAACTCTCATAGCTGAATCTTGGAAGGTGACCAAGGGTGCACTTGTATTGGCTAGAGGTAAGAGAGTAGGTACTCTCTATTTATGTAATTATGTTACTAATAATTCTCCTTCAGTATTATCTACTTCAGATGTGGATGCAAAGCTGTGGCACTCTAGGCTCGGCCACATGAGTGAGAAGGGAATGTCCATTCTTAAGTCAAAAGGTAAGCTTTCAGATTTGAAAAGTATAGATCTAGATTTTTGTGAGCACTGTGTTTTTGGGAAATAGAAGAGAGTGAGTTTTCTCATTACTGGATCAACAAAGAAGAAGTAAAAATTATAGCTTGTTCACGCAGACGTGTGGGGACCAGCTCAGGTTGCTTCTATTGGAGGATCACAGTACTTTGTCTCTTTCATTGATGATGCTACAAGAAAGGTATGGGTCTATTGCATAAGGAAGAAATCTGATGTTTTTGACACTTTTAAGATTTGGAAAGCTATGGTTGAGAATGAAAGAGATAGGAGATTGAAGTGCCTGAGATTTGACAATGGTGGTGAGTTCTGTAGCCACAAGTTCAACTGGTATTGTTATATGCATGGGATCCATAGGCAAAGGATGGTTCCAAGGACACCTCAAAAAAATGGAGCTGCTAAAAGGATGAACAGAATAGTATTGGAGTGTGTAAGGTGTATGAGATTGCATGCTGGTTTGCCCTTAGAGTTTTGGGAAGAAGTTGTGGATACTGTAGTGTACCTGATTAATAGAGGACCCTCTACAGCTCTAGATGGTGGAATTCCAAAAGAGGCATGGATAGGTAAAAAGGTAGATCTCTCATTTCTCAAAGTTTTTGGTTGTGAAGCCTTTGTGCACATTGATAAGGAAAATAGAAAGAAGCTAGATGCTAAGTCTATGAGGTGCACATTTATTGGCTATGGCTCTGATGGTTTCAGATTTAGGTTTTGGAATCTAAGAACTAACAAAATAATTAGGAGCCATGATGTTGTTTTCAATGGAAAAGTGATGTATAGTGATTAGCTCAAGAAGCTGAATCAATCTGGGTAGAGCAATGGAGAATTGGACAAGGTGACGGTCTAAAATGAGCTCGCAAGAAAATATAATAACAGACAGGAAAACACAAAGATCGACATCGGTCAGGTAAGAACTGACATTAGTAATATAGGAACTAATGTTGGTTAGATAGTGACCAATGTCAGCCAGGTAGGAACCAATGTCGGTCAGGTAGAATCGACGTTGGCTAGTTATAGGCTTGGAAGTGACCGAGGTTGGTCACTGTCAGAGAATTTGGGCAGACAACATGTTGTGAATGAGTCTCAGATGCCCATCAGGAGGTCAAAAAGGGTAAGTAAACCTCCAATTCAATATTCCCCTTCATTATTCTATTTATTGCTTACTGATGGTGGAGAACCAGAGAGTTTTGATGAAGCAATACAGGTGGAATTCAAGAATCAATGGGAGTTAGGCATGAATGAGGAGATTGATTCCTTGAGAGAGAACCAAACATGGGATTTGGTTGAGTTGTCAGCATATAAGAAGAGACTAAAGAATAGATGGATCTACAGATTGAAGGAAGGTGAGAATGGATAGATGAGATATAAGGCCAGATTGGTAGTGAAATGATTTGCATAGAAACCAGGTATTGATTTTGGTGAGATTTTTTCTCCTATTGTTAAAATGACTTCTATACAGACTGTATTGTCTTTAGTTGCTATTGAGGATTTGCATCTTGAGTAGCTTGATGTTAAGATAGTGATTCTTCATGGAGATTTGGATGAGGAAATATATATGGATCAGCTGGAAGGATTTGAGGTTAAAGGTAAGGAGAAGTTAGTGTGCAGATTGAAGAAAATCTTGTATGGCCTCAATCAAGCTCCTAGACAATGTTATTTGAGATTTGACAAGTTTATGACTAAGCATGGCTACAGTAGGTGTCAATCTAACCATTGTGTGTATTTTAAGAGATTGGATAATGGTAGATATATTATTCTATTGTTGTATGTAGATGATATGCTAGTTGCAGGATCACACATACAGGATATATCTGAGCTTAAGATGAGATTAGCTCACACATTTGCCATGAAGGATTTGGGAGTAGAAAATAAAATCCTTGGCATGAGTATTAAGAGAGATAGGAAAAATCATAGGTTGATTTTGTCTCAAGAGGATTATGTGAACAAGGTGTTGAAACAGTTCAATATGTAGGATGCAAAATCGGTAAGCACACCTTTGGCTAGACATTTTAAATTGAGTAAAGAACAATGTCCTAATTTACATGATGAGGTAGAGTACATGAGTAGAGTTCCATATGCTTCTGTAGTAGGGAGTTTAATGTATGAAATGGTTTGTACTAGACTAGATATTGCCCAAGCAGTGGGAGTTATAAGTAAGTATATGGCCAATCCAGGGAAGGAGCACTGGAAAGTAGTTTAGTGGATCCTCAGATATCTAAGAGGGACCAGTAGTAGGTATTTGTGCTATGGAGGTTTAGATACTTATCTACATGGTTATGTAGATTAAGATATGGTAGGTGAATTGGATGGTAGAAGGAGCACCATAGGATATGTTTTCACTGTTGGTGGAATGGCAGTTAGCTGGATATCAAAGTTGCAGAAGGTTGTTGCCTTGTCAACTACAAAAGCAGAATATATTGTAGTCATAGAGGCTAGCAAAGAGATTATATGGATGACACGCTCATGGAAGAGCTTGGAAAGGAGAAAGAGAGTTGCAGCTTATACAGTGATAGTCAGAGTGTAATTCATTTGGCTAAGAATTCAGCCTTTCATTCAAGAACAAAGCATATACATCTTAGGTATCGCTTCATTGGACAGGTATTGGAGGATGGTGAGTTGAAGGTGGAGAAGATCCATATAGATAAGAACCATGTGGATATGTTAACCAAGCCAGTAACAAAGGAGAAGTTGAATCTTCATTCAACTTCTATTGGTCTTCATGATTGAGTTAAAGATGGAGGAGCTAGAATATGTTGCTATACAGGTACTGGTGCAGCTGTTTATCTCCAAGTGGGAGATTGTTAAGGTGTGGAGCTAAAAGCTTCACTAAATGAGCAAGTTTGCAAGTTGTAGGATTTAAACAATCATCGGCATTGGTTAAGAGCGATTGATGTCGGTCAAGAGCAGACCAAGAGATGTCAGCGTCAGTCATGGATCAGCCAAAGTCAGTCAAGTGCAGACAGGCAAGGACCGATGTCAGTCACCTATGCATCTAGAATGCTATTTTTGTGGATAGAACAAAATGTTTGCATGGTAGGATTAAGTGATAGTCTTAAGTCCGCATCTCTATTTTAAGACTATTTAGAGCCCTTGATTATGAGGTGCATCTATTGGTTTTAATTGCATTTCTCATGATCCCTAATTCTATATAATAGGGATAATTATTCATAGCTTAGTGTGTGTAATGTTGAATAGAACATTATAGAATTGTATATGTGAAGGTTGGAGTTGATTGTAATTGAGAGAGAGAGCTCTTAAGGGAAAGAGATCTAGAAAGAGATCTGTACATCTGAGAGAGGTGTGGAAGAAAAGAAGTTTCTTCAATTGTATTCCTTCTATAAAGAGTTTAATACAAGTTTTTAGGGTGGTTTCTTGTATCTCTTATTGTTTTTTATTATCTGATTCTAGTTACTTATCTTTCTGGTTTAATTCCGCATTTATTGCTTTCATAGAATAATCAACATTGTTGGTTGATCCCCAACAATGTGCCTACAAAAGAGTAGCTTGAAGATATTATGACCAAACCATTATCAAAATCTAATTTTGAGTATCTAAGATAGAGCTTAGGTGTCATTTATTTTTCTATGAATCAATATAATGTCTTTGGTAAAGGGAGAACAACATGGTCATGAGCTTAATCCAGAGGTTTTTGAAGGAAGTATGTTATATAGGATGAGCTTGTTGTTGAAAATTAGTGTGATTGAGGGTGCATATGGGAGTGCTCTAGAAATGGATTTTTGGGTCTTGAAGATATGTCCACTAAAATTTGTGGGCTCTGCAAGTTTTGGGTAGGGCTATAAGGAGGCTAGACAGGTATAGTTTGAAAAATAGTGTATTTTGCTCAATTTCTCTAAAATATCAAGGTATGCATGTTTAAAGATGAGTTATTAAACTGATTAAGAGTAAGATTCCCATTTGGTGAGTGACATGAAATTCTATTTTTGTTCCTTATGGTAGCCCTAGAGAGAAGGCTAGTTAGCATGTGTGATGGTTTTTCATGGTGTGTGGAGATCTAAAGATGCTCAAAAGGTGAAATTATTTAGAGTTATTAGGGGGAGTCCCTCTCAAATGATTATTGATGTGTTCTATCATATTTATATGGTTTTGTGTGTTCTTTCTTTCTTGGTTATTGTGATTTATTGAAGAGAATGTTAGATTAGAGAAAGAAGATGTTATCAAGGCAAGCTAAAGAAGGCTCAAGGTAAGGGGGAGTTTTTATCATCTTTATAAGATGGTCATTTTGTATTTGATAGTATTTTCAATTCCTTGGGATTAGATTGTGTTGACTTTATCATTGTGTTAAAGGGGGAAAAAGTTGATGTTGGGGAGAACATTTTTATTATGGTAGTGTTTTAAAGAGATATAAGGTGAGTTATATATTGCTATATTGATGGGTGTTGAAATAAATGACAAAAGGGGAGATATTTTAGATTTTTCATGATGATGTCATGGTGGCATCATGAATATTCTCTTGTGAGTGGATGAAGTGATTTGATAGCATAAATGATAATGACAAAGTGTGTGAAGTGATTATTCTTGTATGATTGAAGGTGTCTTGGTTTATCCTCAATGTTGACATGATTAGAGAGGATGAGTATGGTGATTTTATCATTATAAATGGGTCATAATATAATTTAATAATTTCTTGACTACTTATGTGCATAAGTGTAATTCATCTAGCTGATCATATTTTTCATCTAGACACTTTGGGTCTAGTGGCAAAAAAAATACGTAGGTTGTTTAGTGAAATAACCATTACCACATGGGAATGAGTCAAGGAAAGATGGACATATGGTTGTGATCATATTAGTCCCTATTTTATATTCACTAAATATCAAGTCATGTGTTAGATCATGGTTAGAGATATAAGGGTGTAAAGTTGGATTCTCAGTCAGAATTCATTATTTTCCCATACATAGCCAAATTTGAAATATGGATAGAAAGAACTAAGTAAGCATGTTAATGAGGTCATCATTCACATGCATGGAGGTATCAGGATAAAACAATCATATGGGTTTGTTCATTTTTGTGTTTAATTTATTTATGCTAATTTAGTAAACATGTTAATGAGGTCATCATTCACATCCATGGAGGTGTCAGGATAAAATAATCATATGGGTTTGTTCATTTTTGTGTTTAATTTATTTATGCTAATTTTAAGATCATGTGATGTAGAGAATAAAAAAATATGCATATAAAAAGTTGGGCTCTTAGATACTTTGACTGTGTTTTCCCATACTAAGCCAATTTTGTAATGTGTCAAGAAGAGTTGAGTGATAATTTTGATGGTATTATATATTATACATGTGAAGTTGTCAAGAGATACTGATCATATGAGTTTATTCAATTTTGAGCATAGATAATTTGTGATAATTTTGTGATCATCCATTGAAGTGTGTCAAAAATAATTCATGCTCAAAGTTGGCCTCTCAGGTAGGTTTTGACATATTTGGCCTTGTGACAGAAGATTTTGAGAAGGTAATTTAATGGTGTTATATCTCACATACGTGAGTGTTCTAGGAGCTATTTGTTACATGTTTGGATTATCCTATGTGAGGAGATCATCTAGTCTAAATTTGAGATCATGAAAGTAAGCATAGAATAATTTATTGAGGTAAAAAAATGGCTACTCAGGTTTATTGAAAAATTACCCATACTTAGTAATTTTTTTTAAAGTCTTAAAACTTGAGTAAGATCGATGGTGCACATTACTCCAAGAAGTTAGGAAGAAATAAGTTGAGGACAAGTGAATGATGTTTAATGAGTAATAAAAGGTATATTTTAAGGATATGATGTTTAAGGGAATTCATAAAGATTTATCAAATGATGAGAATTGATCATTAATCACCTTATTGATCCACATAGATCAATAGAGTGTGTTAAGTCAAATTTTCTAGATTGCACAAGATGAGGTCAATGTGACTAAAGTTTAAACATATGATCATTGGTGCCTATCTATAAAATATCATAAAATATAAATGGTGAATATTTTATTTGATGATAGAGTACATGATATGATTGAAAAGTTGTTGAATTTTAACTGTGACCATTTGTATTTGCATATTTGAATTTACAAAGGAAAAAACTATTGTCTAGTTTTTGGACCATATCTTTTGATAAAAGATGAACTTTCTCATGTAGTAAAAATAAAAGTGGTAAAGGAATCTAAGATAAATCTATATATATGTATTTTAATATCTATAAGTGAGTACAGTCAAAGATATTGAAACTAAAAGTTGACTATGTGTTCATGTTTGTTCTACAAGTGATCTGAGAAGGATATTTGAGCTTGTGTTGATGTTGTTTCGATGTCTCATGATGAACTATATATTAGGGAGTGTTGTAAACTCCATGATGATTATATATGAGTATTTTATAGGTTTGATCAATCTATCTTGAGTATGAACAATGCTTAAAAATTTTATACTATGTTTGATATAGGTGTTCCTATATATAAGGTCTCTGTTTGAGTTGTTTGAGCATACACAGAGGTGAGATATGTTGATTATGAGAATTTTAGGATGACCTAGGGGACATAAATAGTGGACATATTTATTTTAAAGTATTCCTATATTATGTTTTTGCTTGAGGGTGTGGTAAATGGGTGAATAGGTCTTCATGAGACCTATAACAACTACAAGGGCCTTATTAAAATATATAAATACTTAAGGATGACCCATAGATGTTATGGACAACCTATGAAGATTGTATTGAGACACATATTCATGTGAGAGATTAATTAAGGGCTAATTCATGCCTAATTATTGACCAAGGTTTCAATTATCATGATTGCTCTATAGATAGTGGAACCAAAGATGATGGGTTGTAGACTTTGTGGAGAAACTTGGAGAGATTGGAGAGAGGATTGTGTGTTTGATTTGTGGATAAAAGGAGTGGTATAGTTTCCTAAGGATTATTTGAAGATAAAAATAGATTTAATATTATTTTTATGACATGTTGGTCATAATTATGTTCGTAGAATAGTGTGTTTGTTGTTTAAATGTGAGTGAAGGTAAATTTAGATAAGTAGAGGTCCATCATTAGGTGTTGTTGAAATTAGTTGATAGGTGTATGTGTTCATAGGTTTTTTTGTGGTAGATAAAACTATAAAGTGTTTATATCATCCTTAAAAGGTATAAATTTGCTAAAAAGTCTAGTTGTTTTGGCAACTCAGTTATATAGGTGTGGCATCACCTTGTAGGATTATAGTCTCACTAAATATGGATTCTATTTCCTTGATAATTTATAGATGGTCTAAATTGGATCTTTTTATTATAGTATAATATTAAAAATTTAGGTTCTAGTGGGTTTTATTCCCCAAGAGGGTCTCCCACGTATGGCTTGGGTTATGTGATTGATCTTGTATTGTCTCCCTTTCTCATTATATACATGGTGTATATGCTTTATGAATGTTTGTGTTAGCTGATTGAGTATTTGTAAAGATCATAATTAAATTTGGATTATTTGGGATCACTTATTCACCCCCCCTCTCATTTATTGTACCTCTAATAATTGGTATCAGGGAAATGTTTACCAAAGATGTATTATGTTTTGTATATAACTCTACATAATTTCCCATAGTATAACATGATATTCATCTAAGAGCAACTTTTTCATAGTATAATTAATACTTTCAAATGTATTCATAAATATTAATCCAAATATCTTCATGCAACCTTGAATATAGATCCATTTCCACATAAATACATGAAAAGTGGTTTGGGAATGTATATATATTTCCAAAGATGTGTGTGTGTGTGTGTGTGTGTGTGTGTGTGTGTGTGTGTGTGTGTGTGTGTGTGTGTGTGTGTGTGTGTGTGTGTGTGTGTGTGTGTGTGTGTGTGTGTGTGTGTGTGTGTGTGTGTGTGTGTGTGTATTTATAAGGAATTTCATATTACATAGAGTTAATAGAACATCTAGTAATGTATAAAAGGGTTAGGAAACTTAACCTAAATATGTACCAATAAAAAATAATGAGTTGAAAGGTTTAAGATTAGAAATCAAGGTTTCATATAGAGACAAGTCGAACCCAAATACTAAAGACCCAACTTAAATATCATATTTCTATCTTCCAAATAATTTTAACACATTAAAATATTACTTCAGACTTAGTATATTAGATTTTCACTAGACAACATAGGTTTACATTAAAGGTAGATCCAATAAGTTAAGTCCATCAATAAAGATAATGAATTATAAAATATAAAAATAATCCCAAGAGCCTTAGTATAATCCTATTGTATCAACACTTTCCTTAACACATTTCCCTCCATATTAAATATGGGGATCAATTTAGAATCATGGATGCAAGGTAGATAAGTGGGAAAAAAATTTACTTTAGTAACACTATTTTATTCCTCAAAAAAAATCCCACTTGTGATATCCAATTTTAAAATACCAAAGTTATTTACTGGCTTATTATCAACAATGCAATCCCTTTGTTATTTTTTTATCAAACATCAATTGAATAAAAGATGGTATTATTGATATCCTTTTTCATTTATGAAATTTTATATATAGTTATATAAAATCTAAGGAAAAAATAAGAAACCGTAGTCATAGATGAGGCTTCCAAAACTATACCATTGTATCTACCATTTCTAACTAAGGAGAGATAAAACATAATTGAATTAGAAGAAGCACAAAGGCTTAATATATTTTAAATGGGAAACTTGACTACATAGAATAGAAAACATGGGACCATATAATTTATAAGGAATATTATGTGGGGAAAAATGTCAAATAGTGGGATACTAAGGAGCCATATTATAAAAACATCACTAGGATCAATCTTAATCAACATAGTTGATAGTTTAATGAATTATGTTTTGAAAATGTCTAGTTTATAATGAGATATTTAACATAAAATTTAGTTTAAGTTTCATTTTTCATATTCATATTGACCTTAAAAATTATAGGTAAAATAATTAAGGCTCACTAAGTCCTATTATGTTAGATTAAGACTTTTTTTAAAATTCGAAATATATCATGTCCCTTTAGGATGACTCGTAATGTTTATGAAAGTAATAACTTGAGTAAATAATTAAATGAATAATTTATTAACACATTTAATTCAATAAAATTAATATTTTAATTAATATAAAGTCATTTATTTGATTATCAAACTTAATAAACACCTTAATCCTTCCTTTGTAAATAAAATAACTAGGAAATTATTGACAAGATTTATAAGTATTTTAATCCATTTAACCAACCATATCAATTTCATCCATCAAAACCTATAAAATTCATAATTATTTAATTAAGTAATTAAAAATATTATAAATTAATAAAATTCATCATTCTCTCATAAATACATGATTATAATTTCATAAATATCCATTTTTCCTAACTGTAATGTATATGCTAAACAAGTAAAACCCTTACTCATTTCTAAAAAAATCAGTAATAATAAAAAGTATTTCATACTTTAAAATATTTAATATAAGTTAATGTATATAGATCTATCATGAGTAAATCTAAATTATAACCATCAAAATTTAAAATTAGAATTAGTTAATAATTCACCACTAAATAGATAAAATAATTTAGATATCAAGTATAAATCAACAAACACATTAAGTCATTACATGTAGAAAAGGGTAAAACATGGCTTGTTACATACTACAACGAATAGTTAGTTTTAATTTGAATGATAATATTCATACATCACTATAAAAATCATTACACAAATTGTTGAATATAAAATTTATTATATCATGGATAATGGTAAGGAATGGGTTAGATGAGCCCATTCATTAATGACCTTAATCCATATCATACATTGATTATTTACCTAATGACACTATATCAACAAATAATTTAAGCCAAATCATATATTTTGATTTCATCTTTAAAAATCCAATATGAATTTTCCAAATTTTAATATTCCTAAGGAGGAACCACCTTTCCCATTTTGATTTTGAGGCATTATCTAAGTATGACAAATGTGGTGGTGAAAAAATTAAATGTGTAGTTGCCCTGGTTTTTAATGGATTAATTTTGTTAAAAATTTCATAAAGGCTAATTAAATTTAAACTTTCATATATTCATCATATGAATTATAATTCCTAAAAAAAGGTCAATATTTTATTAAAGTGGTCATAGGCCTTCAAGAAAGGCTATGAAACCTATCTAATAAGATTTGTACGAACCCTAAAACCTTTAGGGTCCTAGCCTAGTTAGTAGGCTTTAAACACTAGATTGAGTGTTTGGGAAGTTGTGTAAGTGAATTAAATTATGTAATAATCCCATGTGGGAATGTAAGTTAATTTATTGTTGTGTAATACATATTGCTTTCAATAAATTCTAAAGTGTATCATAAAATTATGGATTATTTTATGACATGAAAGGACCAATGTAAGGGATGGTACTCCATTCATCCAATGAGTTTTGTGGAAGACAAATTTTACTCTATTTGTATTTCAAATTCTTGGTTATTATTGGGTGGTTCAATATTTTGGGAAGAGAGGGAGAGCATGGAGTGGAGGTATTTTTTAAGAGTTTATTGGAATAAGGAGGAGATATTTATGGATCTTGGAGGAATATTGCATATATAAAAAATGGAGGATATTGGGTAGGGACTATTTTAACACATCTTATACACAAGAAAGCATTTGTTAACCAAATAATATATATATATCAAACTAGATTACTGGTTGTTTATATGCATATAATCTCTCTCTAATTATCTTAATTATATCATCTTCAATAAAAATTAATAGATTTTAGCATAGATAGTTGTATACAGTTAAAATATGGAAATGACATGTTGTTTAATCATATCTTATTTTGCCTTTTAAACGTTTAAAACTATTTATCTTGATAAGAATATGTAAATGTTGGAAACTAGTAAACACATAATATGTTTTCTTCACAAGTGGTTTCATGAATAAGATAAATGCAAAATGGGTTGTGGATAGCATGCTTAAGTTATTTTTTTGTTTCTCCTTTGATATTATGGTAGTTATTAAGAAAATAATGTCCTCCTTTCCTTTATAAAATGGAAATTATTCATTTTAGTCATATAATTTAATTGTTGAAAATATTAATCTCTCTAGTTATTCATTTTATTTTATTTTATAAGTAATAAATATCTAAAATGGAATTTGTTCATTTGGAGGTGTGTTATTTGTGAATAAAATATTCTCCCATAATATCATAGTCAATTATTAAAGCAAAATTATTTGTATTTGACTATGAATAAATTACGTTTTCCCTTACATCGTTCCTCTCTCATTGAGATATGAGGATCAAAAAGGGATTATAATTAAATATTTTAATTTAAATTATATACATTGATAGGAAAATGTGGATATTATCTACTTTGAAATGATTGATACCTTGACCTCTCATACTCATATTAAAGGAAAATTATTTTATATCAATTTATATGTAACAATATATATATATATATATATATATATATATATATATATATATATATATATATATATATCACCCTTGTTTCTATTTTCCCTTTGCGACATATAAAGTGTAATAGAAAATAGAAAATAAAAAATTGTTAATTTTAAATAATTATAACTAGAAATGTGAAAACTATGTTCTTATTGTTGATAGATGAATTTTGAGTATGGATAATTAATATAAATTAATATATATAAATCACATATTATAAATGTGTGTGTGTGTGTGTGTGTTTGTACACACACACATTATACAAGTTTATTTGTAAATTAAATAAATTGAACTAATAAATTTGTTAACCAAAAATTAAATTAAATTATAAATAAAAATTGTGTTATTATTTTCATGTTTTATTTTTATAAATGATGATGATGATGATTATGATGATGATGATGATGATGATGATGATGATGATGATGATGATGATGATGATGATGATGATGATGATGATGATGATGATGATGATGACGATGATGATGATGATGATGATTTTATAATGGGGAGGGGTAGTGGCTATGTCTACCTCAATTTTCATCCCATTGAGGAAGGGGGAAGGGGTTGGGCTAGCCACCCCACCCCTACTCCCCATATATATGATTTTATTGATTATATATAAAGTATATATATATATATATATATGTATATATATATATATAGAAAGTATTAATGTTATAGACAAATACATATACATGAAAAATTAATGTAAAGGTATATTATGATCATTGGTATACTCAATGAGTATATACATAAAGAAACTTGTCATTAAAAAGTATTTTTTTTCTCCATAGCCTCTTCATTCCTAATGAACTGAAATACTATCAAGATAATAAGATTACAAATAGTCAAAGATTCTAAAACAATAGCCTATATTGATTTGTATTGAATGATAAAAATAATTAAAAACTATGCATAAATAATCCTTAACTCAAAATTGGAGTTGACATGAGAAAATTAGAACTCTAAAATAATAATAACTTGAATTTCTATTTTTAGAAGCTAGTATTTTTAGTAAGTTTGGCATGAAAGTCCATGTAACTTTAAAAACTCCAAAAATAAAATAAACACTAAAACTAACCTATTAGATGAATATCAATTAAAGCTCATGTCTTGTTACAAAAATAAACATTTTCTAAATTTATAAAATATATTGAAAATAATATTAAAATGCAATTTTGGATGCTTAGATGGTCATGCATGGCCTCCAAAAAATATAGAAAACATCCCATAACCAAAAAAATAGGTTATTTATGCATTTCAATTTTATAGATGGTCATTTTGGCATGAATATGGTCTCAAATGAAGATACAAATCAAAAGTTATAGCTTCTTGAAATTCAACCTCTTTTTTTGCATCATTCTCCTCTAGTTGATAATAATTCAGCTCTTGTGAGTTTCTCTAATTGTACTACTATAATTTATTATTATAAATATTATTTATCTCCCTCTATGTAACTAGAGTGTTGTCTTCCAATTGTAATCATTTCCATTGTACTAAATACCTATCATAAATTCCTTACCTTGTGTTTACTATCTTCATATCTAGAACTTGCACCATCTTTTCTTTCTTATTTGTAACCTATTATTGCAAATCTATTTCATCAACTTCACCATGTTCTACATGAAAATAATATAAATATGAAACATTAAATACTGGAGATATATGAAAATTCTATGGTAAACTCACCTCATAGTCATTGTCATTGATTTTTTTCATAATTATACATGGTCCAATTTTCTTGTACTTAAACTTGTTATATGTGCCTTCAAAAATATCTCTTTCCTCAAGTAAACCATCACTAAATCTCCTTAAAATATTTTTGACCTTCTTCTAATATCATATACTACTTTATACTTTTCATTGCTTTACTACAACTTTCTTCTTACTTCTTCTTGTAGCTATTGTATATGTTCTGCAAATGCTTCTCGATCATCACTAACTCATTATGAAATTGGTAATTATACCAAATATAAAACACTAATATGATTTATACCATAAATAATCTTAAATATTGATTTTTTCACTAAACCATTATATGAAATCTCAACTTATGATATATCTAAGTCGTTATGGTTGGGATTCTCTCCAACTATGCATATCAACAAATTTACCAAACTCTTGTTTACAACTTATGTCCATCCATATTTTTTAGGGTGATATACACTAATGAATTTTATATTATTCCCCATATTACTCCATAAGGTCCTCCAAAAATGACTTAGAAAATTCATGTCCCTATTTGATGTAATGGTTTTTCAAACACCATGCAATCTCACAATATCCTCAAAAATAGTTTTTTAACTCTATTGGCATCATTAATTTTATCACATGAAATAAAATGAAACATATTAGAAAACTTGTCTAATTTTTTTTTTGAATAATTACCTCTATGTGTTTGGTAACACCAACATAAAATCCATACTTAAATCTATCCATGGTCCTCTTGGAATTGGTAATAGCATGTATAAAGCTAATACCAAATAATGAACCCAAATACTATCAAGATAATAAAATTATAATTACACAAAGATTATAAAAGAATAATATATATTTATTCATATTAAATGATTCAAATAATTAAAAAACATGAATAAATAATCCTCAACTTAGAATTGGAGTTGACATGTAAAAATTCAAAACTCTAAAAATAATAAAACCTGACCTAATATTTTTAGTAGTTGTTATTTTTAGTAAGGATTGCATGTAAATGTGTGTAGCTCTAAAAATATATAAAAATAAACTAAACACTAAAATTAACCTATCAATTGAATATCAACTAAACTTCAAGTCTATTTATAAAAATAAATATTTTTTTAATTTAGAAAAATATTGAAAATAATATTAAAATATTATTTTAGACATTCAAATGGTCACATATGGCCTCTAAAAAATCTTGAAAATGTCCCATAATCAAAAGGGTAGGTTATGGATGCATTAAAATTTTATAAACAATCATTTGTCATAAAGATGGGATCAAATGTAGTTAGGAATCAAAAGTTATGGCCTTTGTAAATTCATCCTCTTTTTTTGCATCAATTCCAATTTCTTTAACCCAAAAAAATGAAAACAAAATAAAAGAGTGGCATTTTATGTTTCCATAATGCGTATTAGGGAAATTTTTGAAACCCTTGATCTAGTGGTAGATATAACTCAATCCAATGGAGGGAATTTGATCCACCATCACTTAATTCAAGTGGGGACTTTATGATATTTTTTTATTACTTTATTAAAAAAATCACACCTAGCCCATTTCTATTAAATCACCTTGTTTCAAACTCATCAAAACTTGCTATTAAACTAAGGTAAATTAATTAACCATTTTTATTATTAGGTTTGGTTCCTCTAAGCTATATAGGATGTTTGAAATATTAAATCTGAAAAAATATGGTAAACAAATTGTAAAAATTAAATCAAGCCATTTAATCTAATGTTTTCCTAACATGGTTAAAACCCATTCAAAATCAAAGGAAAATAAATATCTGAACTTAGAATTCCTAAAAGGTAAGACATGAAAGTAATTTTATTAGATTGTTGAGTATGCAAAAAATATTTATGCAATATTTAATTCTATTATAAATTATCAATATTGCCCACTTTTAGATGGAGATTTTGATAAAAAAAACTTCTAATTACTTCTTTCTCACCTCCAATGTCAATTCAGATCTAGCATATAATAAATTCTTAAAAATAATTTTTTTTAAATATAAGGCTTAAACATAATTATTTTAAGATACAAAATATGGAATTATCTATTGAATAATTTGTATTCCCTTCAAGAATAATCATTTTTGACCTATTTTAGGAGACAATTATAGGGGTAAAATACCTTTATCTCCCTATTGTTCCCAAAGTCTATTTGGAATCTACATAAACAAAATAATAAGAAATTTAATTTTTAAAAATAAAAAATTGTAATCAGTTTATAATAGTTAAAAATTATTAGTATAATAATAAAATAAAATTTAATTCATATTTCACTATTTTTAGTAAAATAAATCCAAAGCTAGTTTATGAAGAATTTTTGTATGACAATTTCGTGAAGATAAATTCACTTTGGAATGGTTAACAAATTTATAGTTTTATTCACAATAAAAAAATGTATATGCCTTGAAAAACATTATAGCTTATAATAGGTTCTTATCGATATAAAAATTTACTTATATTGTTATAAATTAAAATTAGTGTGTTCTTGTACCCATTTTATCTAACTTAGAATTGGTGTGTTTTATATCACTTTGAAGCATAGTTGGTAATGAAAACTTGTTTAAGTGAATAATTTAATTTTTTTTAAATAAATTTAATTTATATCATGTATTATATTATTCTTAAACAAATTTGATAACCTTAGGTAATTTTTGCATTCTAAACTCTTTAAATATCTTTGGCCCTAATCAAACCTTGTTACATCAAAAGAGTCAATTACAAGATTTAATTGGAACACAATTTTAGAGTGAGGCTCACTCTTCATGATCCAAATAAAAATTATAAATTCGTTTACTTTACATATGTTTGGATTCTCTTTTAACTATTGGTCATACCTATATACACTTGGGCTAACTAGTGGTCATGGTGTTACATGCAAGGGGTAACTATATTAGCTAAGTCATATGCCTAATCAATTAAGTATGGATGCATTTTATTTTTAGATAAAAATAATTTGGGAATGGGTGAACTATAGTCAAACATAATTTTACATGTTAAGGGATAATTATAGATATGTAAGAATCTTGGTTAGTGGATGTGAGCATAGTGAACTAACCCTTATGACACTCTCTTAGGGTGAGCATTACAAACAACTATTTTTTGTATTATTGGACCATGTTCTTAAACAAAAATCCATTAGAGTGCTCACTTTAGTCTCAATTATAAAGGATTCTTTGTCACGTATGTTTATCCTTCTATTTATAGATGTGTGTTATACTCAAAAAAATAGTTGTTGTTGGCTAGTTACCCTCTTTAATTATTTTTTAAGTAATCTTATTCTATTATATCCTAACCTTGGTCACTATTAAAGACCCACTTGAGATTTAAAAAACTTATCCAAGTAGTGTAATCTAAATATTTCTAAGAATTTGGTCTCATTTCATTAATGGACCATAGGTTCCTTATCACTTTTGAATCATGTATGTGTTTTTTCACGAGATTGATTTTTGTAAGCACACATGTTATGGGATTTTATGGTATTTTTTGATAAGCTACCTTCAAGTGTCTCATTTCACCTTGTGTAGCTATCTAGATATTATATAAGCTTATTTGAGTGGTGTAGTTTATCCATGGTGAGATTAAAGAGTCAACCCTATTTTAGTGATGATATCTCATAGAGGAGGCTATCATAAATTAAATGAAAACTAAATCAAACCCTGAGTCTGAGGAACAAATATGTAGTTTTCCCAAGTTGTGGTGGGGGACTCATATCTAGGTCATAGGCTAGGTTATGGATGATTTATTATCATCCCTCATATTATACTTGTACATTTTTTTTTGAATTAAATTTATATAAAATATTAATTAAATAAAATCTAAAATTGGTATACCTATAGTTTTTTTCAACCCCTTCACATTATGTTTAATTTTTGTAGATGTTAGCTACCTCGAGATGTATGTTTGAATGTCTAAATGATATGTTAAATAAATAAATTATAATTAAGTTAGACCTTATATTAAGGTCATTATATTAATGTGATGTGTCCCTCTTCCTTGATGAGGACATTAGGTAAATGATTTCTAAAAACACATCAAATATTTAACTCACTCTAATATGTTTATATTCCACTTTATAATGAAGTCTTGTGGTGGAAAGTAAATGAATTAAATAATCACATAATAATTATATTTTTCATAATTTAGTTTCATATTGACAAAATAAAAATAATTAAACCACTTATCTAGTATAATTAATAAGTAATCATCATTTAATTAAGTTAACAAAAATATTACATGGGTTTTGTGATAAAAAATTTGGGCATGAAATTTTGATATAAGAGCATGGGTTCAACACTAGGATATCTTAGAAAATAAATCTAGTTAGTTCAATTATCTTTCATAACATACATAAAATAGAATGTATGATTTTAGTTTGTTCAGTATGATTAATGATACATTTTAGACACATATGTACCATAAAAGTTGAGATTCATAAGTGGTCCATGGGACATTCTTGTGGGACTAGCTGTTATGTGTGGAATGATTACTCATTATACTAAATTGATAAAAAAAATGGTATATGGTTTTCAATGATGTCATAAAGAATGAAATATATACATAGGTTGGACAAATCATAATGATGTATTACTAGTGAAATTATGTTATCATATTGTGATGGTTGTGTACCCATTATCATGAACCAAAGTAAACAATGTATTTTTAGATAAATAAACGTGTAATATCCTTGGTATTTTTCAATGTACATGTATAATTATAACATAGTGTGTAATCCATCATACCATTTTGTATTTTTATGAAACATCTTAAACAATTCATTCTCTTTAAATAAATACATTATTAAATGATTGCAGTGTGTATATTATGGTGCAAGTGTGATAATGGTGTTTATGTAATTAAAATATATAATTATGTATGTAAATGTTTCTATGATATACCTCATGTGTAAAATCATATGTGTAAATGTTGTGTGAAGTAACTATTATCACTCTAAGTTACACCATCTGAAGAGGTGTTTCAAGTCTCCTCACTCAAACACCTCAAAAAAAAAGATTCTTCATAGAAGAAATTATATGATCAAAAAATGGATTCTTTATATAATAAATTATAAAGGCATCTACTTGAGATACATATCATGAGAATAAGCTCAATAAATTCTAGAAAAACTACACTAGAAGATATGTAGTGGTCATCTCTCTAGAAACACCATAGCCTATAAAATCCTTAGAATGGGTTATTACTCACCAATGGTCTTCAAGGATGCACATTCACATAAGAACATGTCATTAATGAAAAGTCCTAGAAAAAAGAGAGGTATACATAAAAAAACCTTTAAAACATATTATTGAAGAAAAACCATTCAATCAATGGGTCTTGGAATTCATTAGTGTGGCCACAAGTCTACTCACTACCAAAAACTATTACACATGATGGATCGAATCAGTAGCTAAAATTCATTCCATAACACAAGATGTAGTAAAAATTTTGGAAGAAAAGATCACAAATATATTTGGTACCCCATATACTTAGTTTATGACAATGGGCCAACATTATTATCATTTAAATTTATTGAATGGGCCCACGATAATCAAATCACCATCAGGTCATCATCCAACCATTACCCACAAGGAAATGGATTAGATGACTAAAAAACACTAATTTATTCCATTTAAATATAAATAATAGATAAACCTATATATTATAAAAATATATTGAACTATTCACTATGCTTTTATAGAATAAGATACAAGCAGGCCCTCAAGGCTTCAACTTCCTTATGGGATAATGGATGTCAACTAGTTTTCCCAATCATGATTAAATTTCCAACATATCAATTTACAAGGGAGTACATATAACCAATTGAAATGGAGTCTTAGTTATTACACATAATATATATGTAATATTCAAGGATTTAATCCTTACAAAATTCTAGTAAACAACATGACATAGTCAAAAGGTGATTTGATATAAGAGAAAAATTTAAAAAATTTAATATATCTGACCTGGTGCTTCGATGGGATAAAGCCCATGAAAATAAAGGATAGCATGACAAGTTTACCCCACTATAGATTAGACCTTATTAGATTTAAAAAATCCTAGGTAATAATGATTTTTATTTGAGAGACCTCTAAAGCAATGAGTTAACATATCTAGTAAATGGGTAGTTTTTGAAGCACTACTTCATCGATGTACCATGTGGAGATGTCCCTAACTAACAAAATATGTATTAAAGGTATGAATAGGATATATTTACTACTTTAATACTTATATTTATTATTTTCATAATTAATTCCCTACTTCCTAGGTTAACCTTTCCTATATTTAGCATTTCACTTTCCTTAATTTAGCTCCCCACTTTCTAGATTAGATGTTTTCTTTGTTTTGTGATAATCAGATTGACTTCCCCTAGTATGCTAAAGAAAGTATCCAATCCATTGGACTTCCTAGACATGTTTAATAGATAAAAGTCTATGTTTGTGGGAAGGACATTAATCAAAGAACACAAATCTATTACTTGTAGGTTTTACACTATTGTGTTTAATATTTTGAAAATTCAAGTATGCAATAATAAAATTGATCATGGCCATGCTACCATTGAATTCTTCTATTAGGCATATAAGGGATACTATCATTACTTGATATAAATTTAGAAATTTTATTCTTTCTCAGTAGATTAAATTCACCTCTCATGTTAATACTTATTTGAGGAAATAACCATTGATAAGGATGTAACTAGTAAGAACAATATGGTAAAAATTATGATTTCATATACTAGTTCACTTTGGTTTCTACTATGATTCTTCTAACCATATACTATAAAAAAGGGATCAATTCATCCTAAAAAGAGTGATCCATCAAACCTAAATAAAATATAAATGTGATCAAAGGCTCAAATGATGAGATACGATAAATGTATCATGAATCATGCATCATGCAATAATATAGGAGGAAAGAAAAGGAACCAAAGGTACCCTTGTCAAGGCTATGGATGCGTATCTAGAAGCATAATAATGCTTGAGTTTCCACAATTTTAAATATATTTTATCAAAAACCACAATGAAACATACAATTATCCCAAGTCTCTGTTAAAATCCTCACAATAATGGTGAAAGGAAATCACTTTCTCACACATAGATTCAGGGAATGAGAAAGGCAAGTATGTTGTATGTGGTTTTTTGGAGTCTCATTTATGTCTCTGATTCAATTATTCCTTTCTGAAATGGTTCATGTTTAGTTTGGAATTGATAACCAAAGTTTTTGTGTTCTTGAATACTTAGGAGTATTCCCCCTATAAGTTTTCAATTGTTGTACCCAACACACCCCCATTATTTTTTAATAATAGGGACCCACTATGTTTTGAAAATTTTCAAGCATATCTAGAATGTCTTATTCAAAGATATATTTGTACGTTTCACCTAAATTTTATATTCAAAAGACATATATGAACATGTTCTACTTATTCAAAATAACATATTAATACTATTCAAAAGTTTTGAATTTGCACAATTTTTCAAAAGATACACAAATTTTGAAGTCTCAGACTTTACATAAATATGTAATCAGAACTTTTGTTTAGAAGTCTATCTTCAAAAAAATTCAATATTTCACACCTATATGAACCTTTCTATAAAGTAACTATTCATTACTATTATTTATAGGTCTTATTCATAGTTTCTCTTCGAAACATATTTTTGTTGGTTGGGCCCTCATTGTTTTATTTTCCATGTATTAAATTTTATGTCATTCACTCTTCGGGAACAAGGTTTTTTGAAACTTTGCATTTCAACATCAACTCTTTAGAGAACATGTTATAAATTCATAATTCAAGATTTTGGTCTTTAAGATTATGGCATTTTAGAAAAGATATTCACATTTATTCTTTGACATATATATTGTTTTCATCTATGTTCATCATGAAGTTTATGTATTCATAATTTTATCTTTGATGAAATTGTTTGGAAAAATTATTATATGAAATTTTTTGGAAATTAATATCTAGAATTTACTCTTGAAAAAAATCATTGAGTAAGAATTTGGTATTCAAAATTTTGTTTGGAAAAAGTGTTTAGAGAAAATGTTTGCAATTTTTTTCTTCATAAATTTTACCTTCAACATTTTTGTCTTCATTTAAAGTGTTTGGTAAAAATGTTTGGAACTTTTATTCAACATATTTGTTTGCTTCATAGGAATTTTGGTTAACACTATTTTATTGAAACATCTAACTCCTAACTACCAATATCCTCCATGAAATAGGAAAACTAAAGCAAAAATAATGACAAAATGACACCTAGAAATATTCCTTGACATGGAATTATTCAAAACATATAAAACCTCTACGTGGCATACCCACTAAAATGCAGTGGAGAAGTTTAAATTAAATAAGTAAATAAACTTTATATACAATGGAAATTATGGTTCATGAAATGGAATTGAATGACAAAGATATATCAATGAATTTAAGACAAACATCATGCTCATATATGACAAATAGAGTCTAATCTCACTTACCTCATTAAAAAAAAGTCCTAGTTACCTATAATTTTGATCATAAAGTGCATCCTTAAGAACTGATCCACTAATTTAATAATTGTAACTTTGTCCACCTAATAAATTGACTATGGCATCATCATCCAAGAAATTTAGAGTATCCCTCCCCCTATCCAAACTCTCCATTAAGGATTAAATCAAGTACCAAGACACTATCTTTGATCCAATAATGTTCAACAATAACTATATCAAATACTTAGTGTTATGGGAAGTAATTCACTAGGTATGTGTACATACTCATGAGGAAAATTCAACACCAACTCAATTACAATTGGTTTAAGACCTAATTTCTTTCAAATTATAAGTAATAATTTTATGGTGTCCAATATTGAGGTTATTTTATGCATAGACCTCTTATGAAACCTATTCGTTGCTGGAAAAGTTACTTGGGTACCATTCTTACACCACTTAGCGAAAAAAATCATCATATCCTACATATTAAAAGATTAATTCTAGAGGTATTTATCCCTACCTATTTTGGATGATACATATGAATTACATAGATTGGTTACCTAAAATAAGGAGAACTCAATTGATAAAACATTAAGCGGATAATTTTTGGGGAGACTGTCATCCTCAAGGAGAAGTAATCAATTCTTGTAACTAAGTTTTAGATGGGATTATATATTGGTATGGCCCTCCTGAACTAGTTATATGTCTACCCCATCATATTTTTCCATCATCTTGAATGTATTCCACTTCTAAATTTACTAATGACTTTAGATATAACATTTGTGACAACAAGTACTGCATAAGGATAAGAGGCCTTTAGGGTCCATTTTTATATGAGGTCATACCTTCTATATGTCATGTTTGGAATAGTTTATATTCAAAAATAGTCACTTTAGAGCCCATCTCTATATTTTATTAATAAATTTATATGTGATTCATCTTATTGTATGCACATAAACACTTATACCAAGAAAATAAATCATATTTTAGAGGACATATACTATGAAGTGTGGAGGGTCATTCATGAATTCCCACTACCTAGGGTATCAAAGATAATATATGACACATTAATGGCCATAGGATACTAATGAATCTATCCTAAATACATTGTGATTATCTTCACTATCCACAAATTCTCACCCCTATGTCTCCCCAAGCACATACTAGATAAACTAGCCGAGGAGGAGATAGTAGCCTACCAGCTATTATGGGTAATTTTTGAAAATTTGAATAAGAAGAATATGAATATTTCCTTCCATGTGTCTCACCTCATGATTTGGATAATGTGTTATGTCCATAATAATTACTTTTTAGAGGTTTCTAGATTCAGGGAGTATTACTCATTATCCACACTACCCCATAGGGATTGGGACCCCTATGGTAAATTTTAAAAACATATTCAAGGCCTTGGTATTCCATATAAACATAAGCTTTATGACCATGATTTCCTATTTATTAATTCCAAGAGTGATTTTCCCATCTTGGAGAGGTCACATATAGCTATATCAAGCAAGGATCTCTTGAAAATCATCTAAAGGGATCCTTCCATTTTAGTTATAGATGTACACATTTGACTCCCACCTATAGGTGGATGGGTTACCACTAATTTTTGGATTAAGAGGCCTTCCTAACCATAAATGAATCAAGGGTATCCTTCACATAGATTCTCCATGGCATTTAAAATGATAAATAAAGAGCTTGGGGTGTCTGAATCTCCCAGTATTTCAACTTCACATGAGGGAACTCAAGATGAGCCAATTTGCATTAACTCTTTAGACACTAAAGGCCAGTCTTATCATGATTCTAATTCATCCCAAGATACTTCAAGTGTATATGTCTTAATCACACCCACTCAAGGGGCTTCCCCCATATTTGAGGAGGTTACGATTTGTTATAAGAAGAAGCCAAGACCTTACATTGATCTAAAGAGTCCAACTATTAAAGCCATATCTATATAATGACCATCAATAGAGTAGTAGCCTATATTAGGTAAGTCTATAGATGAGGAGGAATAACTATAAATAGGTATAGTTTTAATCTTAAAATACATAAAAGATAACGTACTAGTATATAGAGATCAATCAAGTGAGGGTGTCACCCCTACAGTTTCTATAACTCGTTTACTTTAAACCACTCTAATTATATATTTTATTTCCCCTTTGTCTATTGTTTTGTTTGATTACATTTCTCTGAATCTTAGTGTTTCCCCTTCCCTTGTGGTAGCTAAGGTAGATTTTGTTCACCTAAGCTTAGTTTATAACCATATTTGATTTCTCTAAAGGTAGAAAATGTTTCCTCTACCCCTATTATCTCTATTTCCCAAAAATTTCTTACTCCTCCAATTATGTCCTCAACATCCATTATCCCCACTTCTACTATGGTTACCTCAACCACTACCTTAGCAACCCCAAAGAAAAAAATAAATCATCTAATAAACCTAGTGGGAATTAGAAAGTATGTAGTTACATGTGTCATCTACTCATTTTTTTTTTAATTCCTTCTTCAAGTTATTTTCAAGACACCACTATCATATCATCAATAAAGGCTAGGAAAAATAACCAAGTGTATACATTCCACCCATTGCCCCAATATGGTGGTATGGACTAGTCCAAGATAATTTAGCCTTCCCTTCCTAACCCATTTCTTGAAGAAGCATAGAAATAGTCTTTAAGGGATCTATTTTTTTAGACTATATCCCAAGACACTCAACCAACACACTCAACCCAAGTAGTCATCTTAAAATGGGTAACTAATTTGGAATCACAAACATATAAACATCTAAACCTTATAATCAAATAGCTACCCATAGTAATATCCATAATTGACAAATCCATAGGGAGTTTCTAAAGGGTGAAGAAAATAAAAATTGAAGATGAGGTTGGAAGGGTGATAATTCTAGAGGAAAGACAAAAACTATTCACCTTGACAAAGAGGAAGAATAGGAAATTGGGGTAATCCCCCTACATTGAGGATTTCAAATCCTATTTTGAGACACACAAGGATGTTTTGATTGATATTCATGAAGGAATAGAATTAGCAAATAAAGATCTTAATCAAGAGTTATAACAAGTTACAGAGTAATAGAAAAGAATCCATGTTCATGTACATATTGAGATGGATGTCCAAAGTGAAACATAAAGATTTTACAACATTTTGGAGGCTATTACTATAATGATATTTGAATTAGATTTTTATATCATTAAATATACAAAATTATTTAAAGGAATATGAGAATAAGTTCAAATTATTCTTTCTTTACATAATGAATAAGGTGTATAACCACCTCAATCTGATGACATCATTGGAGACTTTAAATGCCCTCAACTTGGTGGTCATTATGACACAAGAGGTAAGGGAGTGGCTCATAATATAAAAATAAATAATTCCCAAGTATGAAGAACATGAGATCCTCATTTTGAAAATGCTAGAGGAGTTGAAGCTCTCACAAGCAAGGGACTATACATGCAAGGTAATAAGTAGAGCCAATTTTGACTAGTTTATTAAATAGTTCTCAAATATATTTAAGTATAATTTTTAGGGATTGACATTAGAGGAGATTTAAAATGAGTTAAATTTTACACAAAATAAAGTCACTAAAGTGGAGATATTTTAAATCAACTTTAGGAACACTAAATCCTAACATAGATGGTTGATAGAATAAACAAACAAGGTACATAAATACCCAATCTTGAAAATGGATATCATAATGTAAGAGCATAATTTTGAAAACAAGTATTTCCATGAATAAGAGGATAAGAAAAAATCTAAATATTTAACTACCAATTAAATTCAATCTACCATTTCAGTGCCTACCACGATGATGAGTAATTCCATGTAGTCACCGAGCAAGACATAGTTATTAAAGTCGAATTTTGTAAATAAAGATACATGTAATATCAATAAATGTAATTATAATACTTAAACATGGTATATGAATGTAAAGTTAGCCTAGGATATTTATAAGCATACACATACTGCATTACATTATATAGACAAACCTACTTTTGATGTACTTGTAATATACTATATGTATGAATGCAGTTTTGACACTAAAATTAGAATATAAGTTATAATTACTTGATGTAAATTTTAGATTTCATAAACTTTTAGGATGATTCAACCCATCTAAAAGTCTATATATACATAATCCATCTTTTTAAAGGTTGAAAAAAATTATCAATAATGGAAGAGATCATTTTGATTGTCATGCAACTATTTGACTGTAATTTCATTCCATTTATGTGCAATTAAAGTTTTTGTTAACTTAGGATATTTTAATTTATTAAACTAAAGTGTGCAAAATATGTGTATAATTCATTTTATTATCATTGATATCTACTAATTATAGATATACATAAGCTATTAAATAGTTAGTAAGTATTATTGGTTTTAAGAAATTGATTAATTGTCTTAATTTTAGAATTGTATAAGAGTGTTTCCCCATGATATAATATTTTAGGTGAGATAAATAGCTATACTCAATACCTTTCTATTCTAGATATAATATCTTGAGTAAGGGTGTGAAATATCTACTCTAAAAGGATCAACCTTTAGTTGAGATATTTAAGTTTCCTATATCATTTTATCCCAGACTACCTAATTGTGTTTGTTTGTGAGTTTGAAGCAACTAAAAATAATAATTATTAGTTCTATAAACACTTTTCCACAAAGAAACCAATCTAGGAAATGATCCCTTGAAATCATAGAGCCTTCATTTTTGCTTTAACCTTACATCCTTTTGAATTTTCTTTGACTAAATATCTATCCACTTTATAATAAATTCCATCCATCCATCTAACCCAACTACATTTTCATTTTTTACTATGATTCATTTCACTAAAATAATACCTAGTGAAAAACATGCATTCTCAACCTTTTATTCCACCACTAGGTTATTTAACCCATATGTGCAAGTCATACCTTTGAGTGGATTTTGCATCCATTGAGATCCTAAAATTTTAGAGGATACCTAATTATATTAGAGGATGTGAATAAGAACCACATCAATAGGAAAAATCTAGATCTAGAAGGAGGGCACTTGTGTGCCTTCCCTAGTGAGAGGTTGTCCCCTACATTTGAGTTATATTGGAGACATCCAAGAGAGTTACCAATTACAGGGTCCAAACCATTATTTTGGTTTCACATTGTTATCACATTGAATTCATAGATATTTACCATTTATCTCCAATATACCTCAGGCTATGACACCTTCTCCCATAAAAATATCCATCCCATCAATCATCCTATAAACCAACAACCTTGGTTAGTTGGATTTGCTATGGCTATCATATAGAATGTACACAATCTACCAAGGAACCTAGAGAAGTATATAGCTTCTTTATCCCCCTAAGGAGGAAGAAATACAAAGGAACATATAAATCTTCAAAGATTCATTAAGTTTAATAAATTTTATTGATAAAGATGTTGATGTAGGATTTTCCCATTTATATATAAGGATATTATCTATGATCGGTACATCAATATTCAAGAAAACTCAATAAATTCCTATAATGCATGTCATATCACTTTTATTTCCTAATTTAGACAATTTAACATCCATGGCTTGGTGTATCAACATTTCACTAGTATAAATAGAGAGCATATTAAGCCAATTTGGTCTTTTAATGCAAGGTTTTAGAATATATACACTTGGTTGAGTCCAACATATAGATGAGATGAAATTATAGAATTGGAGATGTACAACAACACCTTTGATCCAATCACTAAAATATTCCTATGAAGTTTTGTTAATAAAACTTTGGCCTTAGAATATTAAGAAGCTATTAATATTGATAGATAATTAAATCCTCATGTACTAAACACACCTAATATTAATGCCAGTTTCTCATCCTTGAATCAAGTGCCTCATGTTAATACAAATATTATTATATTTAAACATAAAAAATTATATACACTACCTCCTCTAATTTATTAGACATAAAATTATAATTATGGCTATATGAAAAATCAAGTATAAATGAATAGTCATTAACATAGCCAACATTCTATTCCAACCAAGACAGTAGTTATACAAGGTGTTGATTCTACCAAAACATAACAAGATTCTATATAAATAATGGTCCGTAAGTTGAGAAATGATTTCTTGAACATGTAAAAAAGGATTATTAATGCTACTAGCTAAAATAACAACCAAAATTATAGGTTTTAAAGATATATTATACCTTTCAATCAATCACAAAAAAACATAGAACAACAATAGCCCAACAAGTTACCAAAAATAAATATACTACAAACAACCATACCCAATTAGTGTATATTCCTTAATACATCACAACATGATGAACTTAATTTTTGTGAATTTTGTGTATTGTTTGAGATCTTCCAATGGGAGATGATAAGGTAGGGTTTTATGAATAACCCACCATTATTGTACCCTAAAACTAGTTCCTTAAACAATGTAATGGTATTTGAAACACATATGTATTATTTATTACAAGAGGATGACAATGAAACAAAGGATAACTCCAATTAAATAAATTCCTTCTAATAATATCAAAAGAGAAATTATATTCTAAGGAATAAAAAAATCTTCACAACATCTACCCCTCCAAACAATACCACTATTCCACTGAATCCAAGGGCCGAAAACAATCCACCTTCCATAAAAGGGAATGAACAGCCCCAAAATAAGTAAGAATAGATAAAATGAGGATATAACATTGTTGAAGACATGAAGAGGATTAAATTTCATATCACTCTTCACGAATTATCTTAGATCACTAAATAATAGGAGCTCCTATGGAGGTCCATTATAGGAAAGTCAACTATAAAAAAACAAAGGTTGTTCATACCAATGTAATATATAAGAATAAATAAAAAATTACTCCTTTATTATTGATTATCAGAGCATTCATAATGAAAATTCATAATTTTTAGTTTATTCTAGGGTTTTAGCTACTAGGATGACAACCTCCATTTGCCAAAAGATTGGGTTGAATCCAAGCCCATAAAAGAGGATGGTTTCATATCTAGATAAGATAGTAGTGCCTAAAGTAGGGGAAGTAAACAACATATGCATAAAAGTAGCATTAGAACCATATGTACAATTGAATATTGACATACTCATAGTGGATATCCTAGAGGGATACAAAATCCTCTTCAACAGAGACTATATTAAGACATTGAATGAGAAAGTAGAAACAAACTTATCTCATATTTGGTTGTCATGGAAAGGTGTTGAAAATAATACTAAAATTGATCAAGAATAAATAATGAATCACCCTATTATTTAATATAACACTAAAACTGAAGAGGTAAGCTAAAAATCTCATAACCTTAGGATTTATACCTTTACCACAAAGCATGAGGTGTAGGAACTAGAAGTTTGGGAACCTTCCTAGTTATAGACCCTCTAATCCAATAGTGCAAGATCTAGGAAATGATCAAGTGTTGGTTTTGAATTGGTGGATCAAAAAGGTAATAAATACCTTTAATAATACATATTATGGATCCATTTCACCAATAATAGAGTGGATTATGAGGAACTACTTCCCATTTCAATCTAAAAAATAATGTCAAATAGATGCTAATCAATGGAGATTTAGATTTAGTAGTCAATCAAGTCAAGAACAAATACTAATGTAAGATATCATACCTAAAGAGATAGAAACATAGATATTTTGATTTAATTGAATTCTTTTATGACCTTAATATAGTGTCTTTTCCTAGAGAACAAAATCAAGTTGTTGACTCACTAGCTACCTAAAATGCTAGCTTGACACCTCTATAAGAGTCCAAGGTACATATATTCTCCATTAAACTAGTACCTTGTCCATTTATTATTGACAATATGGAAAATTTCTTATTATTTCATGATGACTAGTAGATCATCTAGTTATTAACTAAACCAAGATAGTTTTGGTCTCAAATCATTCATTACAAAGATATTAATTACCTATTATAATAGGAATTAGAATAATGAGTCATTCAATTGAAAGATAACTACCTTCCATTAGAAATGGTTTCCTTGGAAAGGACATTTGATCTTCATCCTCAAGAATAATATCAAAGTCAGCATAAAATAAATGAATATGAATTCAAAAGGGATAATTTAAGAGATTAATATGATCCATGATATGTTAAAAATGGTCTTAGTTTCACTTTAGAAGAATGACAAAGAGTGAAGAGTTTACTCACCTAGAATAAAGATGTGATTGGATGGACGTATGAAGTCTTGAATTTTTTTAACCCAAGATTCATCACCCATATAATCCTATTAATTTTAGACCAAATACCATTCAATAAATTATATAGGTAGGTAAATCCTATCCTAGTTCCTCTTATTCATAAGGAGGTGGAAATTTTGATGAATGCAAAATTATTTTTCCCTGTCAGATGTTCTACCTGGGTGGCTAACTTAGTTCTAGTCAAGAAGAAGAATGGGGAAATTAGACTATGTTTTAATTTCAATAAATGTAATAAAGATTACACTCACCCTTTAAAGATCTATGGATAGGCCCTTCTTTGAGATAATGTGTCCTAAAATTTGATTTCATGGACATAAAACACACACTTATTTGGGTTAATATATTTTAGACTCTCTACATCTCTCAAAAATCTACCTAAGGTGACTCAAGTGATCCTTTGCATCCTTAGAAAAAACTATGACATCATCAATATACACCAACACAATGTTATTTATTAGTCCTAGAAAATCCATATCCATTGTATGTTGAAATTTAGATATAGAATTATTAAAGACAAAATTAATTGTCCTATAATCATATTTACCACATTTATTATTAAAGTCTATCTTATATTTGTCACTTTCCATCACCGAAATTTGATTGTACCTAGAATATCCATCAAGGAGAGAAAACCTCTCACTACCTACCACAACTTGGAAAATTTGTTCCATGGAAGGAAGAGGATAATGGTACTTTAAATAAACTCTATTAAATTCTCTAAAGTCAGCACACAACCTGATTTCTCCATTTTTCTTCCTAACAAGAACTAAGTTTGCTAACCAAGATGAATGCTTAATAGGAAAGATGATTTTGGATTAAATCAATTTAGTGAGTTATTTTTTCTTGAGAGGATCAATATTAGGATTGATTAACCTTTGTCTTTGCTTGAAAGGCTTAGAATTTTCATCTAGCTCTATGGTATGTTGATCTAATTTTGGATCAAATCCCTTCAAATCACTATATTCTCATTCAAAGACATCAAAAAAATCTTTGCATAACTCAATGAAAGCATATTTATCTTCAATACTAAATAACTTTCCAAGTATAAGAAACTTATCCTTGAAGATTTGTACTTTCTCATAGTTTTCTTGCTTATTAGACATTCTTACCTTTTCTTTCTTCAACTAGTCAT
Source organism: Torreya grandis (assembly GCA_037957365.1). Classification (NCBI taxonomy): domain Eukaryota; kingdom Viridiplantae; phylum Streptophyta; class Pinopsida; order Cupressales; family Taxaceae; genus Torreya; species Torreya grandis. The sequence goes on along the minus strand of JARHVA010005527.1, from coordinate 647,887 downwards.
CATCATTGAAAATACTCTCAAGTGCGACTAGGACTTTGGGGAGCTTATTTGACTTCAATTACACAGTCTACCCTCCATATTGCTTCTATTGTTTGGATTGATTCTTGTAAGAAAGCTTAGCCTCCTCTTGTATAAAAAGTGCTATTTTTTAGTCACTATCAAACACTTACCAATTAGTGACATTATCTAGTATAGAGGGCCTTGGAATCACCTTGAGATGTGGTTGGTTCTTATCTTCTTTTATCCCCTTTGAAACATAAAACTAAGCTCCAATTACTACCAATATATCAACATGTTTGTTCTATTCTCTTGGGATATATGTGATGTTGAAAGCTTGGAAATATTCCACAAGATCCCACACTTTAGGCTTATATGACATAAGTAAAGAGTTCTTAGTCACATTTTGGCCTCTTAATTGATTCACAATCAAATCACTATCACCATACACTTGTAATTCTTTCACATGTCTTTTCCTAGCCCACTCAAGGCCATGAATGAGGGCCTCATATTCTACCACATTTTAAGTACAAGATAATTGAAATCTAAAAGTATAATAGCACCTTTCCTTTGAGGTAGAAACCAACATTGCTCCACCACCTATCCCAATCTTGCTTCTTGATAAATAAAAAAAGCATGCCATAAATCATCCATGTCTTCACTTGTCTTCATGAAATTTGGCATGAAAGAGTCCTCTTCATGAATGAAATACACCCCAAGACCAGATTATTGTATTAATTTGTAAGGATCATGATCATAATGTTCATCTCCCCATTAATCTAAATACAAACCAGAAACTCCTTCAAAACAATATGTTGGAAAATGATCTATAAGAAGTTCCTCCTCATTAATAATTGCATAATTGACATTTTCCACTTTGGGCATGTAAGGATCTAAGTGATTTTGGTGGATGAGCTTTGATTTAGTCTTCACTTTAGTGCCATACTTTGTCTTAAAACCCATATAGGCCCAATTGGCTACCAAGTATCCACCTATCTTAGTTGTAAACTCTCTTGACAAACAAAGAGCAAAGTATGGAGGTAAATCTACAATAAACACATCATGAGGAATGGAAGAAGTAGGAAAAGAATGTAAATTCAAGTTCAAGTATTTTACCACTCCCAAGGCCTTTGTTGGTGATCCATCGAATTGTAAATCTCCTTTAGCCATTGACTCATAATTGAGGCCTAGTTTATCCACTATACACTTGGGCATAGCTAAAGTACTAGCCCCACTATTTATGATGTAATTGTGAACTAAAAAATAATGAATGATTAAGGATAGGTAAAAAAGAGGAGTCTTATCAATCTTTTTCACTTTTCCATCAATGGGTTGGGTTCCATTCACCAAGACAACATTCTCATTTTTAGGTGATCCAACTTGCTTACCAAGTCCTTGCAATTCCTTTTGAAGCATATCCTTTTGTCTAGGTATTGAATCCCATAATGAAATATTAATGTTTAGATTATTCGTTTGATCCACAACATTAATAGAAGGACCACTCACCTTAAGAGGTTCTTTGGAAGCACTATTACTTTGTGGTGTAGCTTGTGAAGGTGGATGTGTAGGAGCAGGCCATAAATTCTAAAACTTCTAATTTTCCTACACCTTAGGAGGTGAATTATACCCACCCACCATTATATATTTTTTATGAGTTAAAATAGGTCCTTGATTATCCCCTTGTGTTTATTCAACAACCCTCTTCTTAGACCTAGTATTAAAAGCCACACCAGTATTCACATTGCTTGGATTCCCCAAATGATTGATGGCACAAAAATATCCCTCCATATGATTTATGAGAGAGAATCAGATTGTGTTTTTCCACTCTCCATTCCACTTTTCATTGGAATATCAAAAGTGGGAACTTGAGATGCTTGATTTCCATACATTGTCATGTCTTGAATAGGCATTTCATTAGAATATGCAACTTGGCCTTGATTTTTGTCATAGGAGGGATAACATGATTGTTCTTGAATAAAGTTATTTTGAGTGGGAAGATCTTTGGAAGAAGAGGTAATATTATAATTGTAACTTTGGTAAGGTCTTGCTATAGTGATTTGACCTTGTCCATGATCATTTCCTTGAAAAGGAGGTTTATTTCCTTATCCAAACTAATTATATGGCTGATAGGGTCTATAAATTTGAGTTTTTTGCCTTTTTAGGTAAACTAATTCATTATTAATACTTTAGAAAAATCTTTTGACTTCATGAATCTCATTTGTTAGAGAAATGACAAACCTTTCTTGACTAGGCAAAGGAGCGAAGGTAGGTAATTCAACTTTATTAAGAGGTTGTGAATCAGGGAACAATGACATTGGTGGCCTAGGAGAAATTTTGCCTACTTGAACAAAATAATTCTCAGCATTGATGGATATATCATAGGTAGTAGGGAGTGTATTATCACCAATGTATTAGATCATGATGGCTACATCACTATTCAATGCTTTTAGATAGTATAAGAAGGCATAGTTTGTAGTAGGTCTAACAAGGATTAGGATCCTATCCATTGTTTTTTCAAATATAGTGTTAAAATCTTGCATAAACCCTTATGGTGCCCTATTCATAGTGGTTAATTTCTCAGCTAGCGATAGATGATCACTTTTGTCTCTAAACCTCTTAGTCAATAGATCTCCTAGTTCATCCCATAAACCAATAGAATTTTTAGGTAGAGTCCCATATCAATCAAAAGCTTTACCTTTGAAATATAATGACAATAACCTAATATCCACATTATCTTGGGTAATATTATGGATATTTTAGAAGTTAAATATGTTTCTAATATGTTCAATGGCAATAATAAGACCTTCTCCACTAAAAAATGGAACACTCTTAAGGGAGCATCATGGAATTTTAATAATTAGTATTATGGGTTGAACTAAACAAGAACTTAGACTTCTTAAACACCAACTCTATTGAATAAGGATGAGTACTCACAAACCTAAACCTTTTGACATAATATAAAGGCAATTGCACAAACTCAAAGGGTATATCTTTATCAGGAAAACTAGTAGTCACCTTTGGCATGAAAATTAGGGAATAATCAGTAACCAAAGATTTGAAAAAAATAGTATATTTTTCAGGTACTGAATGTAGATGTTCTTGTAGCTCCAACTATGTTAAGACCAACACCAATCTTGGATAATATTCTAGGACTTAGAGTCCCACCGGGCATGCCAAAAATTGTTGTCACTTAGATTTCACCCAATGAGGAGATGCCTATTTCTCCTCATCCAAGTGGAATAATGGAGATATCTCTCTTGTTGTGGGTAATAATTTGTTGAAATAAATCTCTAGAAGGGCTAGTTCCCTTGATGCATTCTTTGAAGTACTTTCTTACCTTTCAATTTTGGATGAAAAGGGTTGAGAAAATAACTAAGAAAGATAAAAAAGGTGATGCAAAAATATTGCATTTCCTCTTATGAACTGAATTTATACTACTTAGAGCTAAACAAGGCTTCTTTCACATAAACTCACAATTCAAGTTACATTGTCACATCAATGTTTCATAAGATAGGTTTAAGAAGGTATTTGATAATTAAGAGAGAAATGAATGATTCCTTGAGATAATAATTAATATATCACTTATGAGACTCTCTTACACTTGAAAATAACACTAAAGAAGACCTATAACAATCACTCTTGTACACACTTGGTGAACAATCAAGGATAACATGCTATAAAATATCATCTTCCACTACACAAGACCAACAAGATTGCAATAACGTCCTATCATATAACATGTAATTATGAAAAATAACTTGTTTATTTCATAAATATTCATTCAAGTACAAATTTGGCTAGGGTTTCACAATCAACCAATGGAGGCTACCTAAAAGAGCCAAAAGAGCCAATATGTATAGCCTTTGAGAGAAGAGCAAGGCAAAATAAGTCAAAAAGTCACTTCGACACTTGTAAATATAAGAAAAGGTGTTAAAATTTCATGAGAAAGATATGTGAAATGAACCATGCAATTTTAGGAGGTCCAAATGTCCATACAAGTGATAAAACTTATGAAAAGTTGCATAAAAACTCCTAGTCTTAGTTTAGAAAACATCCTTCATAATTTGGACTTGTTTGAACATCCCAAAATTTATTAGTGATAAGTGTGATTATTAGGATGAGAAGGAATTATTTTGTACATGTCTCTATATTCATTATTTTTTGTTCTAATCATCTAGAAACTCCTAGAAGGAAGCCATCATTGCTTGTAGTGTACAAAACTCTTCTTTTTTGTCAACCCTCACACTTGGCCTCGAAAATGCCTTCAATTTTCCATAAAAACTAATGGGAGGGAGTGAGTGACACTTTTCAATACTATATATGGCCTTAAACTACTTAGGTGAACATTAAAAATACATCCACTTGAGGTTTCCACACTTTTTACCCTTGTGTTCACTATGCCAATTTTGATTGGCTTGAAGGAGAACTATGGTTTAAACATTTATAAGTTTTATATTAGAAATAAATGATCTTTTAGAGTTATTAAAATTCATAATACTCCCTTCAAACTTGATTTCATCTTCAAATCTTCTTTAGACCATACAAAACACATAGAATGGTGAGAAAAACCATATTTTCCATGTTTTCCATACAATTCCGTATAGATCATCTTGGTGGGAGATATCCTGAGGGATTCCTATACATGTTATAATAGGTTTTATGTTCAAACTATTCCTTTATATTTCTTTTCTAACCTCATCTCTCCAATCGTGTCATAACCAAGGTTTGCAAGGGTTTTTGAGAAGTTTTAGGTCTTAAGCTTTGACATTGGATCTGCTTCCCAATGCCAAAAATTTTATGCCAAGGGACCCTACTATCCTCTCATTATCAATTTGGTTCACATACAAAACATTATAAAATATCTAAGCATTTGAAAACACCTTCTTGAGCTTGTTTTAATTCCTTCTGCATGTTTGAGCTCTTTCTCATCTAGAATTAGATTTCCAATGGGTTTTTATACATTCTATGGTTTCAATAATTTTTATATCCATGTCATTAACATGCCTCAATCACCTGGATACTCTACTAAGAGCTAGAAATGAGGATGGATTACCATTTGACACTAGAACTCCTCAAAGCTTAATAGGCTTAGCATGCACCTTGTTGGTATGAGCTACTTGGGATCATATCTCATAGATAGGTTGATGTATTATGTACTTTCACATATAATTCGAGCTTATAATACCACTACATAATCCTCCAAGCACCCTTCTTCATCTTCTTTCTCATTTACCAATTAGGCCTAGTGGAAATTTGCTTGGTTGGACTATGTAGATGAGAAATTTGGTCAACTTGAGGGGTTTGAGCTTGATTTAGTGCTTGCATGTCATCAATTTACCTTCCATACACCTTATAATATGTTTCCATGAGGTTCCCAAAGCTTCATGTCAAGTATTTTTCTCAATTTTACCTCATTATCTTACTTTACCAAAGTTTGATTTTCCTAGACTAGCTAACCTCTGAGACAAAATAGTATGATATATCCCTCATACCCATGGAAAATTTAATATTTTTGGAGTTTTACCAAATAATTATAATCATTTTTACTTAATTTTTTTGTTTTATTCCATGTTTTAGGTATCTAACCATCTCCAAATGCCTAAAAAATGCCTCAAAACCCCTATTTTCCTATAATTTTCTCAAACCTTCCTAAGAGTGACCTTTCCAAGACAATAAAATTCCTTTAGGTTACTATAAAATATTTATCATATTTATTCCATACTACTTGAGTTTTGGATTCATCTAAAAACACTCTTCTCTTTGGTTTCAACAAGTTCCTCTATTAGGTAAAGAGGTTTCCTAGCTTATGTACAGACTTATAGCTCCTTAGCCAATTAAGGAAATTATATAGCCATCTTGGGGAAGTATTGAGATTTTTTAAACACTATATCACCTATAATTAACCATCATCCATTTATTTTAACCTTCATCTAATACCTAGGCAAGTATACATTTTTCTCTCTCCTTACCCTTGTTATTTAAAACCCTATTGTAGGTGTGTTTAGGGGCCTTAACGTCCTATATAATATTTTTATTTCAAATATTTGAATATTATAGAGTCATCATGACATTAATTTAGGTGTAAAATTCTCTTTAATTAGGTAAAATCTTTTTTATCCCTACCAAATACCTCAACTCTACAAAAACACTTTACTAGACCTTGCCTATATACTTCATGAATTGTTGACTGAGAAACTTGAGTTTGCCCCTACCTATAGGTTAATTTTACTATATTATAGATTATGAATCTCATTATACTTATTCTTCTCCAAATGACTAAGTAGCCGTGATATTGACTACTACCTATAGGTGTATGTGCTTCAAATAGGTCTAATAAAGATGTAAAATAATATACTTTGAACCATATTTGCTTAAAAAATGCAAACTTGATCTTTCACTCATATTTTAGGACCCCAAAGATTAAAAATTCATTAAGGTTGGGGTCATTTTCTCGTACTCTATTGGATTGAGACACCCCTGCCCTTAAGATTATATTGTAGGTGTGGGATTATCCTTTTGATTTGGTTGAAAAAAATGATTAATTACTCCTTTTAAAGAATATATATTCATTCAAAAATTATTTGAACCATTAATTGATGTTTAAAACTATACTAATACTTAGGAACATCACTTTCATTACTCACTATCAACATAGTCATACACATTTGGTTGTGTTTATTCATTATGAAAAGGAAAATCCTCTAAAAGTATTTATAGGATAAAAACACTATATTACACCTTAGTTTTTTATCCTCAATTTCCAAACAATTTAAATTATGCTCGGGTCTATAACGATAAAACATGCTCTTAAATTTTACCCATGACTAGTTGTAGATCCTTATTAGGTCTTTATATAGACTATAAGGCTTCTTGAAGGATATGACATCACTTAACATCTTATTTTGATGATAATTTAAGCTATTTTTCATACCTCTCACTTAATAAGGCTATCCAAGCATAATATTATGCCCTATTTTCTTTTGTTTATATAAATGGTCATTTAAGGGTTCAAACCTATAGAATACCACGTGGTTTTAGTGTTTTTAGAGGCACTTTTCAACTACTTAAAAACCTCTTTCTATTGATCATAATGTCCCCAAAAATTACATAGATCTTGTCTATGATAAATATTTTAATAAAATGTCATTTATATGTGTAAAAGGAGAAGACAACTTTGTTGTAGGATTTCAAAAACACCTCCAAGATCTCTATTTTGCTCATTTAGGAAAACTAGAATTGAGATAGTCATTTGGTGTTTTGAAGGATTTTATATCTTAGAATATCAAATTTTCACCTCAAATGGATCTGATTTTCCTTACTCAACATATTATTACTTATGGGAAGTCTACAAAATGATTCATTGTTTCTAAAACAACATTCTTCATCTCTATAGCTAATTGGATTCAAGCAGAGGAGTGGAGCAGAGCTAGTGGATAATATTTGAAACTGGTTTTTCCTACCTAGTTGGGCCCCTTGAGTGTGACAGGTGAGACCATGGATCTAATGGATGTCACTGTGGGTGGTAGTACCTTTGGGGATCTATCCAAGAATCTGGTAGTGGATAGTCCATAAAATGGATGGAAGAAGGCACTCACAAGTGAAAAGATGTGTCCATCAAAAGGTATGTCAAGCCTCCCTATTCTCTCAGAGGGAAAGGCATTCAGTATCCTAGATGATCTAGTGGAGGAAATAGTGGAATCCATGGACCTTATGCTAGTTGGTAAGTTTTTTTCTTTCTGTCCTACTATCGAAATGGTCAAAAAATGGATTCTATCTAGGTGGAATGTCAAAGGTAGTGTTTTGATCACTACCATGGCAAGAGGTCTATTCATTTTTAGATTTATGAATAGGGAGGACATGATATCTACCCTTGTTGGAGGACCCTAGTTGTATGGACCACATTCTCTAGCCTTATGCCTGTGGAAACTAGGATTTGATCCCAACTTGGACCTCAATAAGATAACACCTGCTTGGGTAAGATTACCAGGATTCCCTTTGGAATTCTGGGATGAAAAAATTTTCACAGCTATTGGCAATTCTATTAGTCAATATGTCACCTCAGATCATATAACTAGAACTAAGTCTAGGTGTGTGTATGCTAGACTCTATGTAAATGTTGAAATAAATAAGACTATGCCTATGTCTATTGAGCTAAACTCTAAATATGGAACATGGACTCAGCCAATTACTTATGAAAATACTACCACTTTCTATCAAATATGTAAGAGGAAGGGACATCTAATGACACAATGCATAGTGAAGCAAAGGGGGATGAAAGAGGATTCCTAGAATGTAGAGGAGGAGTAAGTGAACAGTAAGCAGGAAATAGAGAATAATGTGGAAATTCTTGACAATACAAAAAAAGGACAGGACGAGAAGGGAAAGGAGGATATCCCTAGCAGTGAAGGTGAAGTTGTCCCAAGGGAAAACATAGTATTAGATGATAGTCAGAAGGCTACAAAAAAAGGAGACGAGGAGAAGAGAAAGGAGGATATCACTAGTAGTGAGGGAAAAGAGGTCCTAAAGGAGAATATAGTATTTGATGATAGTCACAATGTTAACACAGTCTACACTTTAGAAAAATAGACTAATATGTTTAAGGGGTAAGAGGGGACCTTTTGCTAAAGGAAGTCAGTGAAGATGACAAAGTTTCAAGGGTTGGACAGGAAGAAGTAACACCTGAAAGTCAACTCAATAAGTACCAGATCCATAGTCAAACACAGACATTTTCCATGCTCTGGAAGGCAAAGGCCAGTTAGGAAACTACTTAGCAATAGGGGTGGTAGGACAAAGTGGTAGTAATGAACAGGAAGAAAAGGTTACCCCAAAGAAAAAGATTCAAAAAGGTAAAAAATATGCAGATGTTGGTACTGAGCCCAAACAAGGGAGGCCAACCCTAAGAGAAATAAGACAAAGAGAGATTGTTAGGGAGATTTACAGTGGAAAATAGAAAACACTAGAGTCCCAACCCTCCATACTCTAAAAATGATAATTCTATCATGGAATTTGAGGGGCTTTAATAGTCCCTCAAAGCAGTTTGAGGTTAAAAATTACATTTTAGATAATAAACTAGATATTCTTTTACTCCAAGAAGTCAAGATGAAAGAGGAGAATTTTGCAAAAATTGCTGACTATATATGGCCTAAGGCGGCCTTTTGTATTATTCCTACTAAAGGGGCTTCAAGAGGGATTGTCACTATCTGTAATAGTGCTAAAATCCAAGGATCTCTCATGGCCCATATCAAGCACTTTTTAATTACCAATTTTTCCATGAATTCCTTGAAATGGACGTTGGTCAATGTTTATGGACTGAATAATAGAGCTTTGAGACAAAAATTATGGATATTTTTGAGTAGCTACAGGAATAATCCTCAAAATTATAAATGGATGTTAGCTGGAGATTTCAACACACCTTTATACCCTTCTGAAAAATAGGGTGGAATTATTGATTACTTGGACAACATGTTTGACTTTGCTGAATTCATCAATGATTGGGGATTATTGGACATAGAGCTGTAGAACTAAAATTTTACTTGGACCAATTGAAGAAGAGGAGATCAAATGATTCAAGTTAAATTAGATAGATTTTTGATATCAAGCAACTGGAATGATTATCAAAATATGCAAGCGCATGCTCTACCTAGAACCATGTCCGACCATTGCCCAATTGTCCTCAATTAGAGGGATCAGGGTCATCAAATACCTCCCCCATTTCATTTTGAAGCTATGTGGATTAAACACAAAGGTTTTATACAAATGGTGGCTTAATGATGGAATATTCCCATTCAAGGTACTCCCATGTTTAGAATAGTCAAGAAACTCCAACACATCAAACAAGAAGTTTATGGCTGGAATAGATATAGTTTTGGGCAGGTTTTCAAGTAGAAGAAAAATATAATGGGAAAACTCAAGGCTATATAGCAACTGATAGATCAAGGGGATGAATCTAATGGCACCTTAAAATAAGAGAACATTCTATCTTCAGAATGGAAGAATCTTACAGAAAGAGAAGAGGTCTTCTGGAAACAAAAATCTCGTGTTCAATGGCTTAAATAGGGTGATAGGAACACTATTTTTTTTCATCTTTCAACTATGAAACATAGAAAATCCAACTCAATAACTAAGCTTGTCTTAGATAATGGAGACATTATTATTGAGGATAATGAAATAGGGGAGCAAGCCAAGGTGTTCTTTCAGAACTTGCTTATGGAAGAAAACAATAATGATAGAATTGATAGATCTATGAATCAATTCATTGATAAAATCCCATCTTTGATAACAAAAGAAGATAATTTGGAAATGTTAAAGCCTATATTCGATGAAGAAGTAAATTCTATTTTATTTTGCATGGGTGCTTTTAAAGCCCTAGGTCCTAATGGCTTTCCTCATATATTCTTTCAGGAATATTGGGAGATTATAGGAGTGGACCTCATGGCTGTAGTTCATGATTTTTTCAGATCTGGAAAACTTTTGAAACAAGTCAATAATACCTTCATTGTAATTGTTCCTAAAAATCTCAACCTTCACACCTCACTAATTTTAGACCCATTAGTTTAGCAACACTGTGTATAAGATATGTACTAAACTGTTGGTTATGAGGATGTAACCCTTGCTTGACAAAATTATTTCTCCTACTCAAAAAGGTTTCATCTTAGGTAGACAAATTCTTGATGCTGTGATCACCACTCATGAGACTATTCACTCCATGGATAAGAGCAAAATCCCTGGGATGGCCCTCAAGCTTGATATATCTAAAGCTTATGATAGAGTCTCATGGACTTTTCTATTCCAAGTGATCAAAAAATTTGGGTTTAATGATAAATTGTCTTACTTATTATGGAATGTGGTCTCTTCTACTAAATTCTTAGCATTGGTTAATGGTGTTCCTAGAGGGTTTTTCTCATCCTCAAGAGGAATTCATCAGGGAGACTCTCTCTCCCTGTACCTATTCATCATTATGTTTGAGGCACTGGGAAGATACATACAAGCTGATATAGTTTCAAAAAAGCTAGTAGGCATCAAACCTACCTCTTCCCTTCACCTTATGGTTATACAGTAGTTTGTGGATGATACCATCTTATTTTTCATCTCATCAGTGATCGATTCTAGAAGATGGAATAATATACTAAGTGATTATGCCATAGAATCATGACAAAGCATAAATTTATAGAAAAGAAATGTGTACTTCAACACTCCTAATGAACTTAGACATATAATCATTGATATATTAGATTGTGTTGAGGCTAGCCTACCAGCTACCTACCTGGGTCTCCCACTCTCGGTCAAAGAGGTATCTCCAGGTTTTTGGAATGGAATTGTGGAACGAACATAGAGGAAACTTCTTGGGTGGAAGGGGAAACTACTCAGTAGTGCTGGTAAGCTGCAACTTCTTCAGGCATCTTTGCAAGGTATTCCTACTTAATTCATGTCTCTTTTTAAAATTCCTATGTATTTTTCTAAAATGATGGAATAGATCCAAAGGAAATTTTTATGGATGGGAGTGGAAGACAAATAGAGAATGTCTTTAGTCACATGGGAAAAAGTGTCTCCCAAAATCTCATGGTGGACTTAATATAAGATCCATCAAGAACATGAATAAAGCCCTCCTCTCAAAAGTTAGCTGGAATTTGATTCATAACAATAGTGAGTGGGGGGAAATAATGTATGCCAAATACATGGATAGCATTGATGATTCCAACTTTCTTCAATAGGCGGGATTACCCTAGGGGTCTGTGATATGGAATAATATGCTAAAAAGTAGAAGCCTTCATAAATAGGGAATTAGGTGGAAGCTTGGAAATGGATGAAAGATTAAATTTTGGGAGGATAATTGGTTAAGGGACAAGGCTCTCATCTCCCAAGGAAACTATGGAGAAATTTTTGACCTGACTACACAGTTCTTTGGTGATAGGGTTAATGATTATATGGAAAATAACAATGGGATAAGGAGCTGGAAAAACCTCTTAGATTGCAGTGTGCACATGCCTAAGCTTATCCCAAGAATTTAGGAGATCTAGCAATGTGTTTAGGAGATCATAATCTCGCTCTTCCCTCAGGAGGATGAACAATACTAGTGGCCAAATAAGAATGGATCATTCTTTGTCAAATCTGCCTATCATCTGCTTACACCTGAAGCTTAAAATAAGGAGGTATGGAAAAAGGTTTGGAATCATAAACTCATTCCAAAGATTAACTTGTTTTGGTGGGCTGATACCCATAACAAAATCCTTACTCAGGATAACCTTCAAAAGAGAGGGTTTACTTTGGTTAATAGATGTTTTTTATGTGGTTCTAAAGAGGAATCAGTTTCACACCTATTCATCCACTGTGAGTTTACCTGGGATTTATGGGGCACAATACTTAACAAATTTGGCATTGAATGGGTTTGCAATTCTGATCTTAAAGAAGTAATTCTCAGTTGGAACTCAACCTTCACACATCCCTGGATTAAGGAATTATGGAAACAAGCTCTGCCATGCTTGAGTTGGACCTTATGGAAAGAGCACAATCACAGAATTTTTAGGGACACTGCTAGAAATGCTTCTTAGGTGTTTAAATCCTTTGCTAGGACCATCTTGGAAAGTGTTAAAACATCTCATATTAGTGCCATGGAGAAACCCCTATCTCAATTTAAAAGCCAAATTATAGCCAAATGGAAGGTTTTAAACCTTATCCCTGGACATGATCATTCCAAAATTCTTCAGAGACTTCATACTAAATGGATACCACCTAAACCCAATTAGATGAAACTCAATTTTGATGGGGCATCCAAGTTGAGTGGTAAAGCAAGTGGAGGAGGAATTATAAGGAATGAAAAAGGAGGGATGTCTATTGTCTATGTTGGTGGCATTAGTTGCCAGAGTAATAACTATGCTGAAGCTATGGCTTTACTTTGGGGATTAAAGTTAGTTATATCCCTAGGAATTAGAAATTTGAATATTCAGGGAGATTCTAAGTTGGTCATAGATGCCATTAATAAATCATCTAATGTTGGAATCTAACTAAAAGACATCATTACTGACATCCAGTTTCTTTTACAAAAGTTTTCCAAAGTTGAGATTACCCACACCTACAGAGAAGGTAACAGGGTCGTTGATGCTTGTGCCAACCTTGGTCAGCAATTCTCAGGATGGAGGGTATGGTGACAAGGGGCTCATATACCCCTAAACATTAGATAGATCATTTAGAAGGAGATGATGGATCAGGAATGATACACATTGATGACAAAGATAGCTTTTGAAGGTGGTCCATGTGGAGAATGTCATCGCAGATCTTGGGAAATGATAACCTTAGTACTTCCTTGATTGTCATGATTAATTCCTTATATCATGAGGTGGAGGCATGCGAGTCACATCATGAAAACCAAAGGGAAATTATTTACAATCATGGGAGTAGACGTTACCATGGTGGGGCATTTTGTAAAATGAGCCTTCACATCTGCATTTAGCACAAATGGAATCGAGGGCTTGCTACTTTGAAGCTCAAGGTGGAAATTAGGAATTTCACCAGCTGGGTCTACAACTATAGAATGGGGGGAGATCGTGTTTGAACTGAATTGGTCTCTTGCTATGAATTTAAGGACAACCCATTAGTCTAGAATTACTGTAAAGAAGGAGGTATCAACCTATACTTGGAAAGGCTGAATGGTTATGACAAAAATTTGTCTAAGCAGTTCACAAGATCCTGGTTGAATAGGTGAGTCACTGTGGGGGGTATTAGCTTTGAAATCTCCAAAAAGGTGATTTCAATGGCCACGAGAATGACCATGTAGGGTTTAAAGCTCAAAAGGAAGACCAAAATCATGGATTTGGCTAGTCACAAACTATTTTTGGGTGAAGGAGAAGAACTCATCCCGTATCAAGGAGGGTTTGAACACACCAAATTGCCAGAGCCATGGGATGATGTCTATTTCATTCTAATGAAATAATTCACTCTCAAGGGGTGATATACTAGGTTTTATAACTATCACCTTCCTTTATTAAATCATTTTAGATGTAATGTTATTATCAGCTTTCCTTTCTACCTGTTGTCCTCATTAGAACACTCTATCTTGAGGGTGAGAGCCAAAATAGCCAAGAAGCTAGACATAAAACATATTCCCCTACACCAAGGGCTTATTTTTTGTCTCTATAATTTTCACCACTCCTTTGAGCCAAACAAGAATATCAGAGGTGTTAATGAAGACATTCCCTCAAACCTAGTAACTAGTGATGCAATTGATGAATCATGGGTTTCCCCTGCTCCTACCAATACCAATGATGCCCCTCGCTCCACCCCTATTAAGACCCTTTTTAATACTCCAAGCTCCCTTGCAAGCAAAAAGGGAAGGAAGAGGAAGGTTGATGGAGAAAAAGAAAATTTTGAAGAGACTATGGAAGGGACCCACAAAAATCCAAATGGGGCCATGGGGTCCAAGGTGGAAAACCTCACAAGCCTTCCAAAATAAGTAAGGATGGTTTCCCTTTAGGATTGCATAGGTCGAGGTAGATCACTGGAAAACTAGCCTTGAAGGTCAAGCTAATCGAGTTTTTAGAAAGTGCTTTTGATGAAGTAACTCAAGATGAAGAGTCTAAAGAGCCATAAATTCAAGAAATTCTAGAGGACACTGATGGGAAATAGGCTTCTCAAGTTTTTGAGGTCACTGAAGAGTAGGGTGTTGATTTTAGGGGAAATGCTAACAATAAGGAGATGCATGTTGAAGAAGCTGGTGAGGGTACGGAGAATGAGAAGGATTGGAAAATAGAAATTGGGGCCAGGACCAAATCCAAAAGCTGGAAAAGGTCTTTGCCAAAGGCCTTTAAAATAACATTCTATTGAATATGTATATGTTGGAAGTAGTGGGTAATCCAGGGAATGCTGACAATGTGAATAATGAGAATCTTAAGGATCTTGTTAATTCTATAGTTATGTAGTTTTGTTCTTTCTGACTCTGGTCTTTTTAGTTTTTTGTCTTGCTTTTCACTGTGTTTCTTGGCTATGCCATTGTTTTTGTGCTGGCATCTTTTGTTTGCCAGCCTTCCTATCTTTTTTGACTATATAGGGTTTGGCCCCTAGTTTGCCACCTTACTTAATCAAAAACATTCTTCATCTCTCTTTATTGTCACATATATGTGACCATTTTCAAATGTGTAGGCAACAAAGAGGAATATGGGTAGTAATCATTAAATTAGACTTCAAATGAGTTATATGTTTATACTAAAACCTCCATAATCATATTAATAATATAATTTATATGAAACAATTATGTACACCTCTCCTTTAACGTGAACTTATTCATGAAAACACTTTAACATGTTCATCAATGGTTGTCAGACTATGAATATTGCATAAGGTTTCTATACTCATGGAGATTGATTTAGAATATGAGCTTGGAATATTAAGGGAAGAAAGATAAAATTTGAAACATGTGATAATTATTATCACAATCTCTTATAACTATGAACAAGCATGAAACTCCTAGAAATAATGAAAGCTATTTGTTGCACTCAAAATAGACTAGTCTACAAAACTGAGGTTATTAGCTCATCAAAACACCTTAGAACATGAAAAAATAATGGGAGGTATGAGGGTAAGTATTCAAAATAATTTGGAATAAATATCAATAATTGGATTGTATGGTACCCTCCAAACCAATGCAAAACCCACAAGGTGCATAAATTAGTAGGCAAATTTGCATAGTCAACTTGTTAACAATGGTTCATAAAACTCAAGGAACCATTCCTCTTCAACCAAATAGAACAAGGAATATTAATTAGTTTATAATATTTCACCAGGATAATTTTTCTTGAAACCTCGTGAGCTATCCATACCAAGCAAAAACCTACAAGTCACTTTTGACTTCCAAGAAGGGTGAGAAGAGAGATGAGTAGTTTTGAGAAAGAAATGACACTTATAGTTAAATTAAATCATAGAGATGAGTGTGGGGAATATTAAGAGTCACATTTAAACCTTTTCTATGTGGCACACTTCCCGAAGAGGCTATACAAGTGCCATTTTCTTCTCTTTTCACTAGAAAACTACCTTTTCTTTTCCATAACCTACCATATTTTAGTGTTTTGAGTTAATTAAGACTTATATGGACACATGGGGCATAAAATAATGTTTTTACACCTTCACATTTCCCAAAAAACTTGTAAAAAGGATTTTATGCACCATTTTGACCATTAAAATGACTCAAAATGACATGTTGGCTAATGAAATTTATGACCAAGGATAATGTATCACTTAATAACATTAAATAACCTATGAAAAACCTCATAAAAAGATATTATGCTCCACAAAATATCTAGAAAAACAAGATTTTACCTAGGGGTGCCCCAATCTAACCTAAAAGTCAAATTTGGTCAACACCAATCATGCTTAAATTTAAAACATATCAACTCATTCAGGAGTACATAGAACCAAGTGAAAAAAAGGAGTCTCAATTATTAGACATAATAGAGACGGAATATTCAAGGACTGAAGCCTTATAATATTAGTAAACATCAGGAAGTAGTCAAATGGTAGTTTGATAGAAGATAAAAAATCAAAACATTAAAAACATCTAACTTGGTAATTCTTTGGGACAAAGACCATTAAAAGAAAGGATAACAAGATAAATTTATCCCACTATGGATTAGAACTTATAATATTTTAGAGATCTTGTATAATATTTCACTCCATTTGAGAGGCTTTCATGGAAATGAGTTAACATATCCAATCTATGGATAGTTTTTGAAATACTAGTACATAACTATACCATTGAAAGATGTCCCTAAGTAACAACAAGTGTTGTGGTAAAGGTAGTGTTGACCATTTTTTGCATGACTATTTTGTGCTTTCCCTTTGGCTCTTTTTATTTCTCCCTTGCTCATTTCTTGTGTTTGGTCTCTTGCTTTGTGGCTTGTCTTTTCCCTTTGACCTCTTTTGGTTTAGGATCTTCTCCCTTGTCCTTTGTTTTTTACCTTTTAATTGTTTACCTTAGCCTATTGGTATTTGGTTTGCCTTAAAGTGCCCTTTGAATGGTTTCCAAAGGACCTTTCTTGCCTTGCCTTCTTCCCAAGTGTCCCTTTAGAATTTTATTCTAAGTGACCCTTTGGAAAAGTTCTAAAGTGCACTTTTTATCCCAAGTGTCCCTTAAAACTTTTCTAAAGGTCACATTCTTCCAAGTAACCGTTTAAAAAAGTTCTGAAGGACACTTTTTATCCCAAGTGTCCTTTTAAACTTTTTTGAAGGGTACTTTTCTTCCAAGTGACCCTTCTAAAAAGTTTTGAAGGGCACTTTTCTTCCAAGTGACTCTTTGAAAATGTATTGAAGGGAACTTTTTTCCCAAGTGTCCCTTCAAAATTTTATAAAGGGCAGTTTTTTGTCCAAGTGACACTTCAAAAAAGTTTTGAAGGGAACTTTTCTTCCCAAGTGTCCCTTCGGACTTTTGCTAGGGGCACTATATATTTGAAAATGCCCTTAAGAAAAGTTAAAAAGGGCCATTTCCTTTGGAAATTCTCTTAAAAAATTTCCTAAGGGACCTAGTACTTCACCATGTGTCCTTCAAAACTTTTTTGAAGGACACTTTCCTAAGTGTCCTTTAGGAAAATTTCCCAAAGGAAATAGTCGTTGCTTTTTGGACAAAATCCCTGAAAGAATTCCTTCAAAAATATTATCTAAATAAATTAATTTAAGAAAATTTATTGAAACAATAAGCCTGACCCAATGGATCCCCATGACATGTCAAAATATTTTAAGTTTAATACAACCCACTAGCTATTGGGATTCAAAAACATCACATGTTGCAGGATGTCAAATTAAGGCTGGCCAACTAGCCATTGGGGTACAACTTGGTGACATGTTGTAGGACATAAAATTCATACCTAAAGTCTTCAAATAAGAATTAAAGTCACTTGGAAAACCTAAATGACTCTATAATGTAAATTAGGTTTCCTTTCCCAACAAGCTTTGCTTATGACTTTTATAACTAGAAGCAATCAAAGAACCCGAAGGAGAAAGTAAGAAGTAAAGTCAATTGGAAAACCCAAATGACTCTGTAATGCAAATCAGGTTTCCAAAAAAACATTGATTATGAATTTTATAATTAGAAGCAATCAAAAAAATTGAATGTATAAATCAGGTTTCCCAACATGCTTGACCTATAGGTTTATAATTAAATTCATTTAAAAGGCCTGAATGGGGTCCATAGTGCAAAACATGAGAGATTTTAGGAGAAATCTAAGGTTTGTAATAGTGATCTAAGCCATTTCTTATGGAGGGTCATCTCAACATTGATTTTTCAATGATCCTAGTCATTTCAAGAGGGTGAATCAAAGAGAAGGACAAACTCCAAGTGAATGAGAGAACAATTGGAATCATTTTCACTAAGATGGTGACTACAAACCATTTTGGAGGATTCTATTTTCTCACCTATGAGCTCTCTCTTCTCTCCCTCTTTTTCTATAAATAGGACCCTTGGGCTCTTGTTTTATCATCCACAGATAGTATGACAAAGTCTTGCTGGAATGTTTTGTTGTTTTCTTGCCTTTGAGCAATGAAGCATAAGTCTATTTTCTTTCTAAGTTCTAGACATTTTCCTAGGCATGTAAGAGACATAGAGTGATAGTAAGTGGTGTTTTATCCTTATGTTCTCTATCCTTCATTTTTTAAACAAAGAGTTGATCCAATAGGTCATGTAGAGTGCATTTTAGCTATATGAGATTTTGTACATGTGTAACCCTTTTTTGGACTATACAGGTTATCATTTCCAATTATTTACCTTATGTGATCTCATTCATTTTGTCTCTACATTGAAATAGTTATGTTGGAATCTTCTAGAGCTTGAGTTATAGACTATATTCTGTTGTATTGTTCATAAGTAGTATAGTCCTAAAGTTAGTCTTGATAGGCCTAAAGTAGTATAAATACCCCTAACCCAGCATTTAACAACTCCAAAAGGGTGTGAATCCCTAGTTTTAAACCAAGTTTTATACATTGTCCTACATGGTCCTCACAAGGTCCTTAAGATTTCTTGACCAATCCCCTTTATCTGAAGCTTTTCTTGAATAACAACACCCTAAATGACTCTTAGCCCTATTAAATCCTTAGCAAGGAGGTTTTGGGGAAGAAGTAAAAGAGGTTAAAGAATTTCAAGGAGAGGAAGAAGTTGAATAATAAGAAGAAAAAATAGAGGATCATAGGGGAAGAAGATAAATGGGGGAAAGGGTAGAGATAGACATATGTCAAACCTTCCATTTTTTTAATACCCAAAACCCAATAGAGCTTTTGACATATGACCCCATCCCTCTAAATACTACAAAAAATCTTCATAGTTTTACTAGAGAGGTGTTATTACCCCATCTGACCATATTAGAGAGATCTCTAATTTTTACAATTTCCATAATGCTAATAAGGCTAGCATATCCATTAGGCTACTTGTTATGTCTATAAAAGGCAAAGCACTTGACTAGTATAGAATGTTGGAGGGGGGATGCATTACAAGTTGGGATGGTTTTGGAGACCTATTGGTGATAATATTCAAAAATAAGAGTGATCATGCTTCCCTAATATCTCAATTAAATACAATAAGAAGAGGTCCAAATAAATCCATAATAGATTTCAATGAGAGATTTCAAATAACATGGTATAGGCTACCACCAATCAGGAGACCTCTTCCTAGATTTGTGTTCCTAATGTACCTTAAAGGGATTGGTACTGATGTTGTTGTGATGTCGTACTCAATGGGAGGATTCAATCTTCCAGGTGCATATGGGCTAGAAATTGAGGTCAAGAATAGCTTAATTTAGGTTGGAAGAATCCCTCTAAGATTTTCCATGCCTTTATTGCCCCACAATTTATTTGAAGCTCGAATTATGTCATAGCTTCCTAGTGTTAATGTAAATTTAAGATTCTTTCCCAAGAAGGTGGATAAGATTGAGGACAAAAATGAAGAAATTAGATCATTACAATCTAAGCTCAAACAAGCTCTATATCATGCAAGTACTCCTTCTAATGCATAATACACTCCTCAACAAGGATATAGAGCTCCATCCCAATACACTTATCAAGGGAGAGGACAAAATCAACAAGGTTATAGTAGGCAACCCAATGCATATAATCCAATTTTTACTCTTCCTATAAAGGTTGTTGTTTGAGTTCATGCAAATCTAGTGCAAGGAGAAGATCATGTGGACCAATGGGGGTAGCCTCAAGGTCAATTTACACATGATGAAGGAGGAACTAGATATTCTTTGATGACAGTAGAATAATCATGTCCCAGCTAAAGAGATATTCCTAGAGAAGGTGGCAACCCAAGTGTGGGAATGATGATTTTTCAAGTTAAAGATTATTTCGTGTTGATTCAAGGGATGCTAATTGCAGCTAATAAGGTCTAAGAAGAGAACATTGAGATAATTCCAAGAGCCATGAATAGTTCTAAGTGATGCCTCTCTAAGGTCACAAATCACCAATCAAAGTGATGTACCTTCTACAAGCCATCTTCCTCAACAAAATTAGAATGTAAATACAGCTGCCAACATTGCAACACAATAAGAAAAAACTCCTTTATTACCAAAAAAAATGCAGGAGAAATTGAATACTCCACCTCTAAATATTATGGACTCATTAAAAATCACTAATACAAGCATATATCCCTTTGGGAGGTTCTACATATACTTGGTCAAAAGGAGCTTTTGGAAGTGTAATTAGTAAGCATACAGGTGGTTCCTCAATCTTCAAATCATCATAGTATGGCTCTCACAAATTCACTAAATCATCTTTTGGATCCTTCCACTAAAGCTAAAAAACCTCCACCCTTCTACTTCACACTCATTATGGGAGATAAGTTGGTCCACAATTGTATTTTTGATAGTGGAGCAAACACTACTATTATGCCTAAAGTAGTGGTTGATAAGCTAGATTTGAACTATGAGCCACATAGTAAAGGCATGTTGCAGCTAGATGGAACTCCAACCAAGATGGTAAGATTGGTCAAAGGTCTGAAAGTGTTTTTACATGGCTACCCAAGCTTCCCTATCATGCAATAAATTGTGGTGGTGGACTTTCTAACACACTTTGCTATATTCTTATCTAGGGACTTTATGACTAAGATTGGAGGATACCTTTATACTAATTGATCCTTTCTATATTTCAAGACAAGGTGTGGAACTAAGGTAACCATAAAGACTCAACCCTGATCAAGGTTCCACATTGAACCATACTTAGAGATAATGATAAATCAAAACTATCTATTCAGTAAAGAGGAAGAAATAATATTGAATAGTGAAACATTTTCTCCTCTTAAAGGTATTTCCAACCTCTATCTTGACAAGTATATAATTGGAGCACATGGCCTTGATCCTTACACTTGCATTGAGGAAACTGATTTGATTGCTCACTGCATGCATGAAGAAAACGTCTTAATTCCTTCACTCACCAATGAAGATCATGAGCTTGATGGCATGTGGGAAATGTTTTTTGATGGTTCAAGGAGTAAAGCAAGTGCAGGATCTAGTGTCATGTTAGTTTCCCCATCAAATAATTATTAATACTCTTCTTATGGGTTTCACTCTAGCTACACTTACAACATGGTAGAATATGAAGGCTTAGTTCATGGTTTCCAATGGGCAAATAAGAGAGGAATCAAGATTTTGAAAATCTATAGAGATAGTGAGCTGGTCAATCATCAAGTGAGAAGTCATGCTATAGCTAATAACCCCTTTCTCAAGTCCTAAAATCATAGGGTATGGGATATAATTGAGGATTTTTATACCTTCAACATTTAACCCATATAAAAATACTTAAACAAATACATTGATAGATTGGCTGCAATAGGAACATGTTTTGACTCATCTGTTGATGTTAAACAAGAGAAGGATCAATCCCATGTCAATATCATTACCAAACCTTCCATTCTAGATAATGAAGTGTCATGGCAAGTGTTTTAAATTGATGAACACATTACACACTTTTGCAAAATGAGGTAGGCTTCTCTTCAAGAAATCAAAAGAAGTTACATGATTATTATAAAGAGTAGATTATATAGTTGAAGACAAATAAAATACCCAAGGGGCTGATTAACTTGGAAAGTGTCTTCAATGAAAATGATAAAAATAAAAACCAAATAATTAACATGTTAACAAAATAAGAGAACTATGAGAGAGTTATAATTTTCAAGAAAAAACTTTTGAAGATTGGCAAGGCTTGTTCTTAGCTAGAAAGGCAATATTTTATTTCATTATGCAAAGATTTTCATAACATCTTTACTTGGGAATACAAGGACTTGAAGGGATTTTAACCAAGTTTATCTCATCACACAATTGAGTTGGATCATGGAGCTAATTTGATTATAAAAAATTAAAGGCCTATCAACCCCAAGGTAGAAGAACTCATGAAGAAAGTGTTGACCAAATTGATTGAGTCTAGGATTATATTTCCTATCAAGTACCTGAATTAGGTAGCTAACCTTGTGTTGGTTAAAAATAAAAATGGATAAATCAGACTTTGTGTGGAGTTTCATGATCTAAACAAAGTATCTCTCAAGGATCATTACCCACTTCCTTCCATGGAACAAATTCTGTAAGTTTTTCTAGGTTCTCAATGTTTCTCACTTCTTGATGGTTATTCAAGTTATAATCAAATATTAGTAAATTAAGGGGATCAATTCAATATATCCTTCACCCCCAAGTGGGGGACATTTTCCTACAATAAGATATCATTTGGTTTATCTAATGCTGGAGCTACATTTCAAAGGGCAATAGACATGGATTTCAAAGGCTTGATCAATAAGTTTTTGCTTGTTTACCTTGATGATATAACCATTTTTCATAGGATGTTGTTGATCATATGGGACATAAAATGAAAGTGTTTTACAGGTGTAGATAATATGAAATATCCCTCAATCCAAAGAAGTGAATCTTAGCTATCCATGAATGCAAGATTTTGGGTCATGTTGTTTCAAAAGAAGGCTTATCTATTGACCCTGAAAGGATTGAAGCTATTTTAGGCTTGTCTTTGCCTCCACACAAGAAAGGGATGAAAATTTTCTTAGGAAAAATAAACTTTTTAAGGAGTTTTATATCAAAATTTGCAACTGTGGTAAAGCCTATCACAACCATGCTAAAAAGGAACCAAGTTTTTAATTAGACAAAGGAAGGTAAAGGTAGCTTTGAGGAAATCAAGCAAGCAATTCAGCATCTCCCACTCTATTAAATTCAAATTTTACTAAGTATTTCATTATTTATACTTTTTATAACCTTAACATGATCTCAACTATGTTTATGCAAAAGAATAATGAATATGTTGAGTAGCCAATTGCTTTCTTTAGCCAAGGCTTAGAAGATTACGAAGTGAGATATTATTTTCTTAAGAAACAAGTTTTAACCATCATTAGAGGTTTCAAAAAGTTCAAGCATATGGTTTCCAATAATAATATCCATGTCATGGCCTCCAATGATAGCACCAAGGAGTTTCTCCCAAGCATGGATCTCAATGAGAAGAGAGTTGGATAGATCATGAAGGTGATTGAATATGACATTGACATCAAGGTAACCAACCTAGTGAGAGGAAGAGGTTTATGTGAGCACTTAGAATCCAAATTTAAAGATCCAAAATTGTAAGCCTTGGTGAATTAATTTCAAGGCTAACTAGTTGATCAAATACAAAATCAAAGTTAGACATAAGACATTATTCTTTTTCAAATGGTGAGTGTCCCAATGGCTTGAATAAGTCTCCGAGAAGGTATTTTAGGCTATAGACTATTCCTTATTGCCTTATGGATGGAAATATATTTAATAAGGATGTGATAAATGTGTTGTTAAGATGCATTAACATTGACAAATTTGATATGATACTAGAGAAGTTCCATAATGGTGTAGATGGTGGTCACTTCTCTCCTAGAACAATAGATGCAAAAATAATGAGAGTTGGTTACTATTAGCCTAGTCTTTTTAAGGACCATTATCATTGGTCTAAGGTTTGTCCTCAATGTACTTTATTTGTTAGAAAATAAAATATTATTGCCCTTCCATTGAATCCTATCCAAGTGGACCAGCCTTTCATGCAATGGGGCCTTGACTTCATTGGCATGATCAACCCTCCATCAAGTGCTAGACACAAATGGATATTGATTGTTATAGATTACTTCACAAGATGGGTAGAGGCTATTTATTTGAAATAAGTAAATTAAAATTCCATATTAGAGTTCTATGACATCATTATAACAAGGTTTAGAGCTCCTCATATCATCATCTCAGATAATGCACTTGCATTCATAAGTGTTAAAAATTTTGATTGGGCAATAAAGAGTGGAGTTCATTTGAGTACCTCATCAAACTACTACCTCAAGGTAATGGATTGGCTAAGTCTATTAATAATAACCTCATAAAGATCATCAAGAGGACATTGGAAACCAATCAAAGAGCATGGCATAACATTTTGAAGATAGCCTTATGGGTAGATAGAATCAATCCCAAGAATTCAAATGGTAATTCTTCCTTTGTACTTGTCTATGTGAGAGAATCTAGGATTTCCATATCATAAGAGCTCCCTATCTTGGAACTTGCACAATATCTATAATTAATTGAAAACACTCCCATGGAGATCAAATTAATAGAATTAATGTAGCTGTAAGAGGCAAGAGATGATGCACACAAAGCTTTGGAACACTATTAGGTTCTCATGAATAAATACTTTGACAAAAGGGAAAGGAAAAGAGTATTCAATGAAGGTGACTTGGTCTTGAAATGGGATTAAGATAGTGAAAAAACTAGGAAAACATATAAAGTTTGATACTTTGTGGAGTGGTCCTTACATCATCAGCAAGTGCAAGCGAAGAAACTCCTTTTAGATATCCAAAATGGATGGAAAAGAGATGCCTATTATAGTGAATGGAATCCATTTGAAGCCTTACTTATGACCCTTTCTGGCCATGTCATGTATATACCTTATTTTGGTGCATTTCCTTTATTGTGTTTATTTTTCCCTATGTGATTTTAAGCATAGTGTTTCCCTTTTAATTGTTTTATTTACTTTTGTTATATGTGCATGTGTCTTTCCATATTGTGTTTTTATCCATGGCTTATTCTTTCAACTCTTATTTGCCTTGCATGACTCCATGCCCAATGCAAGGATTTAGGTGATTAGTCTTATGAAATAGCAGGAATGTCTCCCTTATAAATTTCTAGAATGTTGACCATTTTCTACATGACTAGTTTGTGTTTTCCCTTTGGCTCTTTTTGTTTCTCCCTTTCTCATTTTTTGTGTTTTGTGTCTTGCTTTATGGCTTGTATTTTCCCTTTAACCTCTCCTCATTCAGGATCTTCTCCCTTATTCTTTGTTTTTTCCCTTTGCCTTATTCACCTTAGCCTATCAGGTTTTGTTTTGCCTTGAAGTGCCATTTGGAAGGTTTCCAAAGGGCCTTTCTTACCTTGCCTTCTTCCCATGTGTCCCTTTGGACTTTTACAAAAGGAAATTCTCTTACAAGTGACACTTTGAAAAAAAATTAAAGGGCACTTTTTAGCCTAAGTGTCCCTTCAAACTTTTTTGAAGGGCAATTTTCTTCCAAGTGACTCTTTGTAAAAGTCCCAAAGGGCACTTTTTAGCCTAGGTGTCCATTCAAACTTGTTCAAAGGGCACTTTTATTTTAAGTGACCCTTCAAAAAGGTTTCAAAGGGCACTTTTATACCCAAGTGTCCCTTTGGACTTTTTTGAAGGGAAATTTATTGTCCAAGTGACCAAAGGGCACTTTTATACCCGAGTGTCCCTTTGGACTTTTTTGAAGGGCAATTTATTGTCCAAGTGACCCTTTAGAAAAATTTTAAAGGGCACTTTTCTTCCCAAGTGTCCCTTCAACCTTTTTGAAACGGTACTTTGTCTTTGGAAATGGCATTTAGAAAAGTTCTGAAGGGATATTTCCTTTAGAAATACTCTTCATAATTTTATGAAGGGACCTAGTGCCTTCCCTAAGTGTCCTTCAAAACATTTCCAAAGGACACTTTCCCAAGTGTCCTTTAGGAAAATTTCCTGAATGAACTACTCATTGCCTTTTAGACAAAATCCCTAAAAGACTTCCTTAAGATAAATTGTCTAAAGGAATTACTTCTATAAAATTGATCTAAAAAATAAGCCTAACCTAATGGATCCCCATGACATGTCACAAGATGTCAAGTTTAATACATCCCACTAGCCATTGGGATTCAAAGACATGGCATGTTGTAGGACATCAAATTTAACGTAGCCAACTAGCCATTGGGGTTCAACTTGGTGACATGTCTCAGGATGTCAAATTCATGCCTAAAGTATTCAAATAAGAAGTAAAGTCACTTGGAAAACTTGAACAACTTTGTAATGCAAATCAAGTTTTCCAACAAGCTTTGCTTATGAATTTTGTAAGTAGAAGCAATCAAATAGCTTGAAGAAGTAAGTAAGAAGTAAAGTCACTCGGAAAACATGAATGGATTTGCAATGCAAATTGGGTTTCACAACAAGATTTTCTAATAACTTTTATAAGTAAAAGAAATTAAAAAACTTGAAAGTGCAAATTAGGTTTCCCAACATGCTTGACTTATATGTTTATAAGTAAAGAAATTTGAAAGGCCTGAATAGATTTATAGTGTAAAATATGAGAGCTTTCAGGATAAATCTAAGGTTCATAGTAGTGATCTGAGCCATTTCTTATGGAGGGTCATCTCAAAATTTATTTTGTAGTGATCCTCATCATTTGAAGAGGGAGAATCAAAGAGAAGGACAAAATCCAACTGAATGAGAGAACAATTAGAATCAATTTCACCAAGATGGTAACAACAAACCATTTTGGAGGCTTCTTTTTTGGCACCCATGAGCTCTCTCTTCTCTCCCTCTTTTTCTACAAATAGTACCCTTGGGATCATGTTTTATCATCCACAGATAATATGATGAATCCCTACTAGAATGTTTTGCCATTTTCTTGTCTTTGAGCAAAGAAGCATAAGTCTATTTTCTTTCTATGTTCTAGACATTTGCCTAGGCATGCAAGAGACATAGAATGACAATAAGTGATGTTTTATCCTTTTGTTCTCTATCCTTCATGATTTTGAGCAAAGAGTTGATCCAACAGGTCATGTAGAGTGGATTCTAGATGTATGAGATTTTGCACATGTATAACCATTTTTTGGACTATATAGGTTGTCTTTTCCAATTATTTACCTTGTGTGATCTCATTATACTTTATAAATCAAGCTCTAGAAGATTCTAACATAAGTATAGGTCATACATGTAGATATTAATTCTTGGTGTATCACCATTTTAGGCTAGGCTTTTCATTTATGTAAACTTCTGACTATTTTCACTCATACAAATTGGTTTAGTAGTTTTATTACATAAAATATAATAAAGGGAGCTATCCCTTTCAACCTATAGGTTCATTTCCACTCATAGGCACACCCACAGGCCTATAAATGTCCCAACATTGCCCAAATCTAGAGGAGGCCTGAACAACCCTCTTCTAGGGTGTAATATTTCGAGACAACAATTAGGAATATGTTAGATTTACTATTTTCTTAGTTTTATTTATTTCATAGTTAGTTCCATACTTCCTAGGTTACCATTTCCTATTGTTAACATTTTAATTTCCTTAATTTAGTTCCTGACATTTTAGATCCAATGTTTTCATTATTTTATGGTAATTATATTGACTTCCCCTAGTGTGCTCAAGCAAGTATCTGATCCATTGGACCTCCTAGACATGTTTAAACCCTAAACATTTATGTCTATAGGAAGGACATCAAGAAAAACACACAAATATTTTACTTTTAGGTTTTACACCCTTGTGTTTAATATTTTTAAAATTGAAGTATGCAATAATGAACTTGATCATGTCCATGCTACCATTGAATACTTTTATTAGGAATATAAATGCTACTCTCATTACTATATATAAATTTAAAAAGTTTTCTCATTTTCACTAGATCAAATGCACCTCTCATGTTAATACTTGTTTGAGGAAATAACCATTGATAAGGGTGTAGATGGAAGGGATGATCTCATAAAAATAATGCTTTCATATTCAATCTCACTATAATTTTTTCTCTCCCTCTTTTAAACATATTCTATAAATAAAAGGAAAATAAGAATCAATGCATCTTAAAAATAGTGATTCATTAGACCTAAATCAAATCTAAAGGTGATTAAAGTCTCAAATTATGAAATATGATCAATGTATCATGCATCATGCAAGAATACAAGAGGGGGAAAGAAAAGGAATCAAAGGTACCTCTATTAGGGTTATGTATGCCTATCTGGTAGGAGAACAATGATTTCGTTTCCCTAATTTTAAATGTGTTTTCTTAGACACTAGATTGAAACCTACATTTATCCCATGTCTCTACTAGAATCCCCACAACAAGGGTAGAATTAAATCACTTACTTACACATAGATCGAGGGTATGAGTAAGGCAAGTATGTTGTATTGGGTTGTTTAGAGTCTCATTTGTGTACTTAATTCGATTATTATTTTATGAAAAGGTTCATGTTTTATTTTAAATTAATAAAAAAATGTTATGTGTTATCTAATACATAGGAGTAATCCCCTTGTAATTTGCTTTTTGTTGTACCCAACACACCCCCATTTTTTTTTATAATAGGGACACATTATGTTTTGAAAATGTCCAGACCTATCTGGAATGTGTTTTCAAGAGAGATATATATGTTTCACCTAAATTAACTATTTATTAAATGAATATGTACATGTTTTGCTTATTTGTACTGACCTATTAATACTCTTCAAAAGCTTTGTATGTGCATAGGTTTTTAGAAGATACATAATTTGTGAAGTCTCAAGCTTTTTACAAATATATCTTCGTAACTTTTGTTGAGAAGTCTATATTTGGAAATCTTTAGTATTTTTTACTTATATGAACCTTTATAAAAATTAATTCTTTAGGAATTTTGTTTGTATGTCTCATTCATAGGTTCTCCTTGGAAATTTTGTTTGTAAGTTGTGCCCTCATAACTTTATTTGCCATGTATTATAGTTTTCTACACTTTTTCTTTGGGAACCAGGTTTTCTTAAATTTTACACTTTGGCAATTTATTCTTTAGATAAAATGTTCAAAATTCATGTTTTGGTATTTTGGTCTTTATTATTTTGGCATTTTATAGAGGATATTTTCATTTAGTATTTGGAATCTATATCACCGATATCTATGTTCATCACAAAGTTACATATTGATAATTTAGTCTTTTGAAAAAATTGTTCAGTGAAATTATTTTGCATCTAATCTCTAGAATTTACTAGCTTGGAAAAAGTGCTTAGTATGAATTTGGTCTTCTATGAAATTATTTGGTGAAAGTATTCAGAGAAAAAATTTGGAACTTTATTCTTCGTAACTTTTATCTTTGGCATTTTGGTCTTCGATAAATTTTTTTGACAAAAATGTTCAAAAAATTTGTTCTTAAGACTTATTCACTTGATATCAATTTGGTAAACATTATTTTAATGCAACATCTGACTCTCAACTATAGAGATAATCCATAGCATAGGTAAACTAAATAAAAAATGTAAATAGAATGACACCTAGAAAGAGACATTGACATGGCTTTCTCCTGAATGTCTACAACATCTACATGGCATACTCATCAAAATTAAGTGACAAAGATCGAATTAAACAAGGTAAACTTGTAGATGTTAGACATTATTTTCACAAAAACTAGAATTGAATTACAAATCTATATTAATTAGTAAAATAAAAACTACATTCTCATTTATCACAAATAGAATCCAAGCTCATTTGCCTCCTTGAAAATATTTTTTGCTGCCTGTATTTTTTATTGTAAAGTGCATCTAGAAGAATTGTTCCACTAATTTAAGAACCAAAACTTTAACAATGTAATAAATATATTATGGTATCCTCATAAAATATATTTATAAGATCCCTCCCACTATCCATATTCTCTATTAAGTATTAAATTGATTACTAATACACCATTTTGATCCAACAGTGTTCAATAATGACTATCCAAATTACTCAGCATTATGGGAAGTAATTCACCAGGTAAATCCACACACTCACAAAGAGAATTTAATACCATCTCAAAGATAATTAGCTATGGATATTATCTCTCTAAAATTATAGGTACTACATTTCACTATGGCCAAGCCTAAGCTTATGCCATGCATAGACCTCTTACAAGACCCATTTTTCAGTAGTAAAGTGATTGGGGGTACATTCTTACACAACTGAGAGAAAAAACCATCATAACCTACATCTCAAGAGATGCATTCTAGATGTATTTATCCATACCTATCATATATGCTACATATGAGTTTCAAAGAGTGGTTACCTATAAGAAGGAGAACTCAATTAACAAAACATTACCTAAGTTGATAATTCTTAGAGATACCATCATCCTCAAAGAGAAGTAGTCAATGAATGTAACTAAGTTATGCATGGGAGTTTATATTTGGATGTACCTCTTTAACTAATTATATTTATACCAAAATATATAATTCCTTCATCTTGAATAGGTTCCAATATTATATTTACTATTAACCCCAGAGCTAATATTTACTTTGGGTGAGGTAATCAATGCTATGTTATGAAAGAAAGTATTGCGCAAGGATAAAATGGATTTAGGTTACCATTTATATATGATGTCATAATTTTTAGATTCCATATTGAGCATAGTTTATCTGCCCAATGGGTCACTCTAGATCTTAGGTCCATATTTTATCAAGAACCATATATGTGATTCATATTATTTTATGCACATATATGCCTATACTAAGAATATCACTCACATTAGAAAGGATGTATACCATCAGGTACAAGGGTAATTCATGAATTTTTAGTACCCAAGGTGTCCAAGATAAATTTTTACACATTGATTTGCATAGGGGACTATTGGTTGTATCTTAAATACACTATGTTTATGGTCAATAGTCACAAGGTTTCACCCCTATGTCTCCTAAAAAATGTACTAGATAAACTAGTAGAGTAAGAGATAGCTTAACAAATTATGGTGGGAAATTTATGAATATCTAAAGTATAAGAATAAGAAAAATTCCTTCCATGGATCTCATATTATGATTATTATAGTGTGTGATGTCAATTGTAAACACTTTCAGGAGGCTATCATATTCAAATATTATTAATCATTATCCACAATACTAGATAGGGATAGGGAACCCATTGTAAAGTTACAAAACATAATTAATGCCTAGGTATTCTATATGAACATGATCTTTATGACCATGATTTTATATTTATTAATTCCAAGAGTGATGCCCACATCTTGGAGAGGGAACATATAATTGGATTGGGTGAGGAGCACTTAAAAATCATCCAAGGAGAGCCCTCAATTTCAGTTATGGATCCATAGATTAGGTTCCCACCTATAGGTGGATGGGATACCACTAATGTTTAGATCAATAGGCCTTCCTAACAATTATTTGAGTAAGGGAAACCTTTAAAAACATTCCCTATAGCATTCAATACTATAAATATCCTAGGGTTGTTGAAGTTCCTATCATTTCAAATTCACTTTGGGGAGCTCAAGATGAGCCAATTTTCATTGAATCTTCAAACTCTAAAGGTTAAAATCATCCTATTTCTACTTTAGTCGAATAGACTACAAGTGTGGAAGTCTCAACTAGACCGATTCAAGAGGATTTCCCCATAGTTTAGAAGGTTAGTATTTTTTATAAAAAGATTGTTCTCACTTGAATTTTCACCCTCTAAGGAGATGTCTCAGCTCTACTCATATTAGTGGAACAATTAAAACACCTCTAGGTTTTGGGTAGCCTAGGAATGAGGTAAATCTCTAGATAGGTATAGCTTCCTTGACGTACCACTTGTAGATCACTACTACACCAATGCTTGTGAGGGAAAAGGGATAAATAATATTGAAATTAAATAATCATAAGTGAGGTGATACACCAAATTATTTTATGACTACCAACTAGCTTCATGTTACACATGAGAACAAGAGATTAACCAAACATACACTTATCCAATCAGCATCTTCTCACATCAATATTTCATTATAAGGTTGTGATTAATGTTTAGGCTAGGAAGACTAGAAAAGAGGCCTAGGATTGAAATATTTGAATATAATAACTCTCTAAACGTTGACACATAAATAAAAATCTTCACATGACATGAAAAAAGAATCTTTCTAACTATAAATAGGTGAGAGAATGAAACACAAATTCTAAGGAAACAATAAGTCATCACTAAGAAAAATCAATCATATAAGTGAACACACTATGAATAGTCATGGAAGAGGTAAAAATTATCATTTTTTATTGATCTATGGTATACAAATGAGTATGGATTAGCCATACTCAAGTGAAGCATAATTTACAAAGGCCAAAATGGCTAGTTTCTATAGAACTTGAGAGAGAGAAGAGAAGAAAGAAGTCCAAAGGTCACAAGGAAACTTATAAAGTTGATAAAATTAGTTACTTATAAATGAGAAGGGAATGTGAGATGTACCATGTAAGGTCAAAAGATACAAGTGACTTCCCAAGTCATAAAACTCTTGAAATGTGGTGTGAAATTCCCTTTTATG
Organism: Torreya grandis; assembly: GCA_037957365.1. Classification (NCBI taxonomy): domain Eukaryota; kingdom Viridiplantae; phylum Streptophyta; class Pinopsida; order Cupressales; family Taxaceae; genus Torreya; species Torreya grandis. The sequence continues at coordinate 615,382 of JARHVA010005527.1, read as the reverse complement.
GCTTATAAAAATACCTTCATGATTTATCCATATTTTAACATTATAAAAATAATTAAAGAAATTTATAATGAGATTTAAGGGTTTTATACATGCTTATCCATGAATTTTTTGTAGTCTTACTCATCTAGAATCTCATAGAAGTGAGCCATCACTACCTATAGTCTAAAAAGCTCCTTTTTCAGTCACCCTTCACACTTGGCCTTAAAATTACATTTTAATTTCTCATTAAAATCCATGAAAGGTAGTGGATGACACTTATAAAGACCTATTATTTCTTTATACTACTTAGGTAAGCCTTAAAATCAATCTAATTGAAGTTCTTACACTTCTCACCATCATGTTTACTATGTCAATTTTGACTGGTTGAGAAGAGAGATATAATAGGCATACTTAGGAGTTTTTAAAATTCATTAAATGGACATGGGTAGTTATCTTAACTCTATATCTCACTCCCAAATTTTATCTCATCTTTTGAAACCAAATAGAACCTACACAATGCATAAAATAGTCAAGAAAAGAAGTTTTATATCTTTTTCATATATATTTCATACAACTCATCCTAACGGTATGGATTATGACTAAGTAATATAAAAAATTCAATTCACGTTTTGGAAAAAATATTCCATGTTGGTGCATTATCTCTTTTATTTCCTTAAACTGGTCACTACCAAGGGTTTTGGTGAGGTTAGGCATGTTTTACCCTCTTAATCTTCATTCATAAACATGGGATGTTTAATTTTAAAATAAATTACACAAAAATTATCTTAAATACCCCATTTAACTTTTATAATATTCTTATGTCCCCATGAAAATCATTCAAGTAGATATGAGCTTCTAATGTTTCCTTGTCAAGCTCTTTTCTCCATTTCCTATAGGCCTAAGTTGTCTTTAACCAAAAAGTGGTCTTTTCATGGCTTTCCCTGCATCATAATAGCTCAAAAACATCTAAATTATTTTCATAATTTTTTTTTAATAGGGTTTAAATATCAACTTTATATATAAATTAAAATGACCTTTCATTTGGGCACTAGGCTTTAAACATGCCTAATAGGCTTGGTCGTAACCTTGAGGGTTTAGAGCACCTTATTTAGAATTATCCTTTTATGAAAGATACCTTATATTTTTATATATGTTTTATAACCACCTAAATATCATTTAAAGGTTAGAACAACTCCTATTCCACCCTTTTGTAACTTTTCCCCAAGACCTACAAATTTAGACTCTAGGGAAGTACCCTCTATCTAAGACAAAATAGAGGGTACTTTCCCTATTCCCTCAACCCAAGTGAAGATTATATGGGCTTCCTAAAGACATATATACAATCTATCTAAAAAAAATTCCACTATTCAGGTCATTTGACTGTTTAAAAGCTTAAAACTTCAAGACAAACTTCTTAGGGAAAGGACTATATGTAGGGTTTTGTTTTGTGGATTGTATCATGTTTGTTTTGAGTCCATATCTATTATATATCCAATATAAAAAATCCTATATATAATATCATAATCATGATGTATGTTATCCATTATCCATTTGTCTCTCCAACCTCTCACACATTCTTCCTTACACCTTGCTTAGGTTCACTATCACCACTCATTTACAACTAATTATGTTTCTTGCAGAATAGGGGTCCAGTTGTAGATGTTCCTACCTATTTGAGATTTTTAAAAAATGGAATGATATTACTTAAATCCATTAGGGTAATTTTATATTATTATAGTCCTCTTAGTTCACCCTACCTAGCCTAAACCATCCCTTAGACACCCTATCTTAGTTCATTATCACCCTAAAGTCACCCATAGTTGACTGTAGAGAGTCTTGCAGGTAGATTTTATCCTTAAACATGTGATATATATTTGTTAGGATCCCTATGAGACCTTTGGGGTGACTTTAATCAAACACAATTTTTACTTCCATCTTCAAACTCCTCATTATGAATGATGTAGAGGATGGCTCCTAGTTTTAGGTGAACAATTTGTGATTAGACACAACTGTAGGTGTGTATGGAACTTAAACACAATACATCATCCTACTTAAGGGACCATTAAAATCATGAATGCTATCTTTCACTTCCTAAAAACATTTGGTCATGAAATCATGGTTAGGACTACCAACATGGAATTCAAGCTTGCTCAAAGTCTCAAACTTCTATAGATGTCATTGACTAAGTTTAATTCATAGATAGGCAACTTTAGGTCTCTTAATATCCACTTTCTACTAATCATCTGAACTCCAAACCTTGTAAATCTCTTCTCCCATGTAGATGATAAAATACATAATAGTTTATATTCATCAAAATTCCTTGTAACTATGTCATATGACTTTCACCAAAATTCCTTAGGCCTCTACTTTCTTAGTTTAGGGATTTTATCTCTAAAACTATAATCATCATCATTTTAAGGATTCCCAATTCTATTTTCCAACCTATAATTTACAAATTAGGTATGTCATGAAGTTTGATTCACAATAGGACCTTAAATATTTCTATCACTTTCTCCATCCTTCTTCATACAATAATTCTCAGTCCTCTACTAAGCCATCTATAGGTGGACAATGTCATGCATCTAAACAGTGAGTGGTAATGAAGGAAATATGAAAGATATACATGCTTTTGGTTGACTTTAAGCCATTTAAAAATCTCCCAATGAACTCCTATCATTAATAAAGATTTGTAATACCCACTAGGACTCCTGTTCTAGCATGATCTCATCCTTCAAGACTCTTGTAGGTGCACATCAAGTTGCATACAGGAAGTGAGTAAAATTAGGGAAATGCACTTAGGGAATATGCTTTGATAACCTATTGATTTCTTCCCATGATGTTGAAATGAAACATCTATATATTAAAAAACTTAAAAAAACCTATCAAACCTTATTTTCAACATGATTTTCCCTTTCAAGAACCTATAGATGCACATTCTAATGGTAGACTATATGAAAGTGTAATACATGACTATAGCAACCCTTTATTACAATTTTAATGCTCAATTCATTACTTTATGCTGATAAAATATAAAACAAATATTTTTAAATTTAATCACACCTCTATTAACATGCCTTATAGGTTCCATACACATGATTTACCATGACTAACTATGTATGACAGTCATAGGGTAAACTGGTTGTATGATCCATGTTTGTACCCTCATGGAGCATGCTTTGAAAGATGAGATTGGAATGGAAGGAGATAAAAATAATGTTATAAATGTTAGAATTAACTTATTATAATCCCATATAATCACTACCAAAGCTTGAAGACTTTAAAAATAGTGAAAATCTACCTACAACACATAATTATGGTTCTCTTTTAACTTTGAGATTACTTTCATATCCAAACACCATGAAACACTAAACAAAGAATGGTCATAATTTTAGGATAGAGTAAAAATCATCTAGAAACAACATCATCAAGTGAATAATATGGACTTATCCAAAACAAGGAAAAACCTATAAGGTGCACAAATTAGCAAGTAAATTAGATAATCTAACTTCCTAGGAATAGTTCATAAAGCGTAGACCACCATTTCTTTGAAAAAAATGTTAAATGGAATTTGACTAATTTTATAAGACACACCCACTATCATTTTTCTTGAAACCTCTCTTGATGACCATATCAAGTACAAACTTGAAGACCATTTTTGAATGCCAAGCCTAATGAAAGGATAGAGAAGTGGTTTTCTTAATTTATTTGAGTTTCTATCAAACTGATCACTAGAATGAATGTATTGAAGACCAAGTGACACTCCTAAAATGTCCTGAGATGCAAGAGTCTATACAATTATATAAACCTCATTAAATGTTTATTTGCTCCAAGAAAACTACCTTTTTTCTATGGAACCTACCACTTTTTAGTTACAAATAGTTGATTAAGACATATGAGGACACATAGGGCATGACATAATCCCTCAAAACCCTTTAAATCTCCCAAATATTCCATACAAGTCATTTAATGCTCTATTCTGGTGCCCAAAATGACTTAAAAGGACATAAGGACTAAAATGACTAATGTCCAAGGTTAATATGATATTAAAGTAGATCAAGTAAAGTATAAAACACCATATGACATAATTTTAGAACCCTAAAACACCTAAAAGTTCATTTTTTTAGCTATAAGGGTCCCAATTTAACATATAGGGTCAAGTTTGGTCAACAACTTAGTGACTCATAGGGGTAGTATGCCTTTTATGCAATAGATAGATAGCCATATATGTCCATTGGGCTAAGGGAGTCATCTAAAGTCTAAAATAAAACAAGGAGACCTTTGACCATTTAACATAATATTTTATCAAGACAAGACCAATTTACTACCTCAACCACATAAAATACAGAACACACACAAAATAGAGCAAACTAGTTAACAAGACACACACACATGTGCATAAAGCATTTATGGAAATTAGAAAACAAGCCATTGTGTATAACTAAAAATTAATCATACCTCCCTATCCAAGATCAAAAGGAAAGTTCCTTGCATTTCCTTCTTCATGATATGAATGATAGTGCCAAGCATGTTGCTCCTTGGATTGGATACTTGATGGATCAGACCTATTTCTTACCACTTCAATTGATATGATTTTAAGTAGACCATCTTAAAATAGGTCTCTAATGTAAATGTATTCCTCTTGTCCTTGTATACATACCTATTATTTTTTCCCACTCTTCATGTCATGATCAACTTTCAACTTCTTTATTGGCATGATTTTAAGAGGAGTATTTTCTTGTTCCTTAAAAGATTGAGGCCAATAAAAGCTTGTTTTGACCTCTAAAGGCTGAGGTGAACTTTTCTTTGGCTCTTCAATGACATTTTGAAATATGTCATCTTTCTTACCATCACATGCAATAAACTTTAAGGAATTTATAGACCCCTTGAAAGATTCAAAATCATTACAAATGTTTTCAAATTGCTACCACAAGTCCTCATCTTGTTTTTTATCAGCATCATGAAGGGGAAAAACAAGAGAAGCTACTTCATCCAAGATTTATTCTTTGACACAAGGAAGGAATTCTTCATTATTATCCAAACAAGAAAAATCAACCTAAGGACTCACCTCTTCCTTAGTATTTACAACCTCTTGAGGGATCCCAAGTTATATATCAACTGCCATAACCTAAATTTGTTTCTCAAGGGCTACAAGATATTCAATCTCCTTCTCCTTCTTGGTGATGCTAATATTAGGCATATTTAAATTAGGGGACTTAGCCCATTGAGTCTGCTAAGGAGTTACATTTTCTTTAACCAAGAGTTCTAAATTTTACTCAAGTAAATGATCCTCTTTAAGTTCCCATACAATATGTCCATTAAGGTAAAGGGTGATGGGGTTATGACAATATGACTTAGTTGGTGGAGGTGGAACACAAGATTCAAAATTAGATTGAGAATGAATTGTAGGGGATCCTTTTAGAAGCTCTTAAAGAAGGGGAGGTAGTCCTTGGGATAAAATAGCTTGGTTTTCTTACTTATATTTAAAAATAACTTCATTCACATCTAATTTAGCTTGAAAACTCTCTTGAGGAAGGTTATATGGGGTGTGTTTAGGCATAGTATCTTCTTTTGGATCTAAACCTTCCATCACACCTTGACTCAACAATTTCATTCTCAATTCTAACTCTTCAATATACTTGGCTAGGTTTTATTAGAACAATCTCTCTTGAATTTGATAGGCATCTTCATGAGGATGAGGAGTATAAGAGAGATAACATGGAACACAAAATATCTCTTAAGGAATTGTGGGAAGGACTTGCATATGATCAAGCTCTTTCTCAACTTCACACTCCTTATCAAGGATTCTATATCATTTCTTTCCCCATGACTCCACTATCTTAGGATGTTAGGATTAAGAGTCTCTTCTTGAGATGGTGATGTAATTTTAAGCGTGGATGAAGTGTTAAAAATACTTGGTATCTCCCTAGGCTTGGATTCTCCACCTTGTCTCTAACTTAAAATATCATATCTAGAGGTATATTCTTGAGTTGGTGATGTAATGGGAGAAGATAATGAGGGATTAAATTTTAGTTCATTTTTTAATGATATGTATTGTTTTGACTACTTATTAGATAACTCAATCTGCTTATCAAGGCTCACTTCAAAAATAAGGTTTGTCTTCCCAACTCTCTCTTCTAGTTGATTGGGAAAAGGATGAATTTGATAAGTTTGATTTGTTCATGAGTGAGAACCATGTAGGATTGATAAAAATATTTGGGAAATGGATATGAAGGCTGATAGTTTAGGTGAGGTTAATTTTCATTAATTCTTAGCCTATCCTCTAAGGATGAAATAAGTCCACTCACATCTAGAATTTCACTTATGAGCCTTTGCCAATTTGCTCTCTTAATGGGTGCCCACTCTATTTTAACCAGATCTAATGCATCTCTCACCTTATGAATAAGATGAATAGGAACATCTAGACCATGTCCAATTTATGTGTCAAGATTTATCATGTACCTCTTATAGCCCAAGAGAGTTTGCTTGAAAGTAGAAATGGACTAATTTGAGGAGTGACTAGGTTGAATAGGAGGAGAAAGATATTGAGAAGGTTGGTTAGGATCATCTTAGAGATGGTAAATATCATATTGGAGTTGGTAAGGGTCATGATAAGGCTGATAGTGAATGACATAAGATTGATAAACCTCACCAACTTATGTAAAATAATACTCATCACCAAACTCAGCCATGGAAATTCATTAGGAAATAAGAACACAAGGAATAATTATCAACAATCTTCAAAAGTAATACCTGGGCTACTTGACCAATTGATGTAAGTTTAAATTCACCATTGATGCTTAGATAGATGCCACTAAAGGCTGATGTGTTGAAAGACAACAAAAAAAATCTTTCAAATTCTTGGATTAAGAGTCCCATCAAGCATGCCAAAAATTATTGTCACTTGTATTGTCACCCTTCGAGGATATATTTTATCTCTCATCATCCAAGTGGTATAATTGAAACACCTATACATTATGGGTAGCCTAATAATGAGGTGAATCTCTAGATAGGGCTAGCTAACTTGATGTACCACTTGTAGCTCACTAATACAACTATGATTGTGAGGGAAAAGGGAGAAAAAAATTTAAATTAAACTATCCTAAGGGAGCTGATAAAAAAAATTAGTTGATGACTACCAACAAACTACATGTTACACATGAGAACAAGGGACTAACCTAACATGCACTTCTCCAACCTGTATCTTCTCACATCAATGTTTCATTATGATGTTTTTATGAATGTTTAGGCTAAGAGGACTAGAAAAGAAGCCTAAGATGGAAATATTTGAATATAATAACTAACTCAACCTTGACACATCAATATAAAACTTTACATGACTTTCAATAAAAAGATTTCAAACTACAAATAGGTGAGAGAATGAAACAACAATGTTAAGGAAATAGCAAGTCATCACTAAGAAAATTCAATCATCTAAGTTAAAAAACTATTATTAGTAATGGAAGAGGTAAAAATCAATAATATTTATTGATCCATGGTATGAAAATTAATAGCGATTCACCATTCTCAAGTGGAGTATAATTTACAAATGCCAAAATGGATAGTTCTTATATAACTTGAGATAGGGAGGAGAAGAAATAAGTCCAAAGGTCACAAGGACACTTATCAAGCTAATAAAATGAGTTACTTATGCATGAGCAAGGAATTTTAAATGTACCATGTAAGGTATTAGGAGATAATTGGCTTCCCAAGTCATGAAACTCTTGAAATGTGGCATGAAATTCCCTTTTCTCACTCAAAAAACTACCTTCATGATTTATGTTTATTTGAACATCTAAAAACTTATTAGGAATAGGTATTATGATTGGAATGAGATGTAAGTATTTTATACATGCTTATGCATGCATTGGTTGTAGTGTTACTCATCTAGAATCTCTTGAAAGTGAGCCATCACTACGTGTAGTATAAAAACTCCTTTTTTAGTCACCTTAACACTTGACCTCAAAATTGGCTTAAATTTTTCATTTAAATACATTAAATGGAGTGTATAACACTTGGTAAGACCCTCCATGGCCTTATATTTCTCAAGTAAACCTTAAAAACCATTGAACTAAAGTTCTTACACTTCTCACCATCATGTTCACTATGCCATTTTTTATTAGATGAAATGAGAACTCTGGTAGTAATACTTAATATTTTTTACAATGCTTGAAATGGACATGAGAAGTTATATTAAGTCTCCATCTCACTCCCAAAGTAGATCTCATCTCTTAAAACCTCTTAGAACCTACATAATGCACAAAACAATCAACAAAAGTAGTTTTATATCCTATTTATATAGATTCCATACAACTCATCCAAATGTTATGGAACCTAAATAAGTCCTCTACAACATCCAATACTTTTTATAGGGAAATTATTCCATTTTGGTGCATTATCATTTTTATTTCCTCAAACTGGTCACTAGCAAGGGTTTTAGTGAGTATAGGCCTATTTTACCCTCTTAATATTAATTCATAAAGATGGGGTATTGAATTTAAAATATATATATATATATATATATATATATTATATTCAATACTACCTTTAAATTTTCTATTCTTCTTATGTCCCCATGGAAATAATTCAAGTAGATGTGAGCTTCTAAAGTTTCCTTGACAAACTCTTTTCTCCATTTCTTGTAGGAATGAGTTATCTTCAAGTGAAAATTGATATTTTAATTTCTTACACTACATAATAATATATTATACACATATAAATTCAACCCATAAACATGTTTTAATAAGGTATAAATCTCACCCACATCTAGAAATCAAAATGACCTTTCATTTGTGCATTAGGCTTTAAACATGCCGAATAGGCTTGACTATAACCTTGAGTATTTAGAGTACCTGATTTAGTTTTATCCTTTTATTAAAGGTACCTTATTTTTTTTTGGATGTATTATAAGCTCCTACATCTCCTTAAAAGGTTCAAACATATCCTAGTCCAACCTTTTGTTACCTTTTCCCCAAAACATACCAGTTTACACTCTAGGGAAGTACCCTTTATCTAAGATAAAATGGAGGGTACATACCCTATTCCATCAAACCAACTGAAGACTATATAGGCTTCCTCAAGACATATATACATTTTTCACAAAACTTTATCACCTAGTTAGGTCATTTAACCCTTTAGAAGCTTCAAATTTTGAGACAAACTTCTTAGGGAAAGGATTGTATGTAGGGTTTTCTTTTATGAACTGTATAATGTTTAGTATGAGTCATCTTTGTTATATTTCCATATTAAAAATCCTATATATAATATCATGATCATTATGTATGTGCTCCATTATCCATTTATCTCTCCAAGCTCTCATACACTCTTCCATATACCTTACTTATGTTCATTGTCACCACTCAAATATAATTGATAATGTTTCTTGTAGAATAGGGGTACACCTATAGATGTTACTACCTATTTGAGCTTTAAAAAACATTTAATGAGATTAATTTAATCCCTTACGGTCATTTGATATTAATTTGGGCCCCTTTGCTCACCCTACCTAGCCTAAACCATCCCTTAGACACCCTATCTCAGTTCACTATCACCCTAAAGTCAACTATAGTTGACTATATAGAGTCTTGTAGGTGGATTTTATCCTTAAAAGTGTGTTATATATTAATTATGAGAACTATGATACCTTTGGGATCACTTTCATCAACCATACTTTATACCTTCATGTTCAAACTCCTCATTATGAATGATGTGGAGGATGGCTGCTGGCTGAAGGTGAACAATTTGTGATTAAACACACCTATAGGTGTGTATGGAACGTAAATAGAGAAAATAATTCTCCTTACATGAAATTTAAAATAATTAATGATATATTTCACTTCTTATAGATTTTTTATCATGAAAGCATTGTTAGGATATCCAACTTGGAATATAAGGTTTCTAAAAGACTCAAACTTCTATAGATGTCATTGACTAAGTTTAATGCATAATTAGGAAACTTTAGTTCCCTAAATATATATTTTATACTAATCTCTACCCTCAAAACCTTGTAAATTTATTCTCACATGTAGATAATACAATTCATAATCATATATATGCCTCAAAATACCTTGTAACTATGTCATATGACTTTCATAAAAATGCCTTAGGCCTCTATGTCATATGACTTTCATTAAAATGCCTTAGATAATACAATTCATAATCATATATATAACTCAAAATACCATGTAACTTTGTCATATGACTTTCAGTTTAGGGATTTAATCTCTAAAACTATAGTCATCATCATTTGAAGGATTCCTACTTCTATTTTACAACCTATATTTTCAATTAGGTCTATCATGAAGTTATATTCACACTAGGACCTTAAAGAGTTATATCACTTACTCCATCCTTCATACAAGCATTCTCAGTCCTCTGCTAAGCCACCTGTAGGTGGTCAATGTCATGAATACATGAAGTGAGTGGTAATGTAGGTATTATAAAATATATACATGCTTGTGATTGAATTTAATCCTCTCAAAAAATTTCAATGTATTGCTAGCATTAGTAAGTATTTAAAATAACCATCAGGACTCCTATTCCAGCATGATGTCATCTTTCACGACTCATGTAGGTACACATTGAGTTGCATACAAGAAGTGAGTAGAATTGGGACAATGCACTTAGGCAATATGATTTGATAACCTATTAATTTCTTCCCATTATTTTTAAATTAAACATCATGATATTACAAAACTTAAAACACTTTATCACAACTCATTTTCAATGTGATTTTCCCTTTTAAAGTGCGCTTTCTAATGGTAAACTGTATGAAAGTGTTATATATGACTCTAATATCCCTATATTACCATTTTAATGATAAATTAATTTATTTATGTTGATAAAATATACACTAAGGATTTGGAAACTTAATCACACCTTTGTGAACATGCCATGCAATTTCCATACACAAGACTTACCATGACTGATTGTGTATGACAGTCATATGGTAAACTAGTTGCATGATACTTATGTCTACACCCTCATGGAGTCCACTTTTGAAGATTTTATTTGAATGGGAAGAGATAAAAATAACATTGGAAACATGGGAATGAACTTATTATAATCCTCTATAATATATACCAAATCTTGGAAACTCTAAAAATAGTGAAAATCTACCTATAACATAGAATGGTGCTTCTCTTGCGACTTTGAGATGATTTACATATCCAAACACCATGAAATAATACAAAAAACCATGGGGACAATTTTATAATGGATTAAAAATAATCTAAAAACAACATTAGTAAGTTAATTATATGGACTTGTCCAAACTAAGGCAAAACCTATAGGGTGCACAGATTAATAAGCCAATTAGATAGTCCAAATTCCTAAGAATGGTTAATAAAGAACATACCACCATTAAATTATAACCAAACATAAAAATGGAATATAATTTAGTGTATGATACACCCTTATGTTCATTTTTATTGAAACCTCTCCTAATAACCATACCAAATACAAACCTGAAGACCATTATACTTGACAAGCCTAGTGAAAGGAGAGAGAAGTAGTTTTATTCATTTATTTAGGCTTATGATCAAAATTATCACTATAATGAGTGTATGGAAGACCAAGGTATACTCCTAAAATTTCCTCAGATGAAGGAGTTTATACAATGATACACACCTCATTAAATGCTCATTTTCTCCAAGAAAACATTCTTTTTTCTAAGGAACCTACCCCTTTTTAGTTACAAACAATTAATTAAGACATATGAGGACATATGGGGCATGGAATCATCTCTTAAAACCTTAAAATTTCCCAAAGAGTTTGTAAAAGTCATTTAATGCTCTATTTTGACCCCAAAAATGACTCAAAATGTCATAAGGACTAAACTGACTAATGACTAAGGCTAATATAACATTAAAGTAGATAAAATATATTTACACCATATGACATAATTTTATATCCCTAAAACACCTAGAAAGTCATTTTTTTACCTATATGGGTCCCAATTTGACCTGTAGTGTCATATTTGGTCAATAAGGATGTCAAGAGCTCACATCCCTCTAAAGAGTCCAACTATTGAAGTCAAAGCTATAAAAGGACCATCAAGGGAGAAATATATTATAGGAGGTGTGTCTATAGATGATGAGGAGGAGATATAAAGATATATAATTTTAATCCTCTAAGACATAAAATTTAAGGTACCACTACATGGATATCAATTAGGTGAGGGTGCCACCCCTATAATTTCTATAACTCCTTTAGTTTCTACCACTCCCATTGTATCTTTTCTTTCCCCGTTATTTTTTGGTGTGTTTGATTATGTTTCTATAAATAATATTGTTTATTTTTCCCTTGTTTTACCTAATTTATGGGTTGTATCCACTTATCCTAGTGTCTAACCATATTTTATTATTACAAAGGTAGGATGTTTCCTCTACACCTATTGTCTTTATTTACCTAATAGTTCCTACTCCTCTAATTATGTCCTTAGCATCCATTCCCCAAAATTATAATATGTTTATGTCAATAACTACCCTATATCCCCCAAACTAAAAAAAATAAATCATCTAAGTAACTGATGGGAGTATTGGCAAGTCTACTGTTACATGTCTCATCTACTCAGTTGGGTTTGTCAATGTTTTCTTACAGTTCTTCTCAAGTCACCACTTTCATATCATCAAAGAAGGTTGGGAAGAATAAATAGGTGTATATAGTCCATAAATTACCCCAATATGGTGGTGTGTATTGGTCCAATATTTTCTATCCTTCCCTTCCTAACCTAGTACTTGAAGAAGCCTTGAAGAAGTCTTCAAGGGATCTATTGCTTTAGACTATAGCCCAGGACATTCCACCAACATACTTAACCTAATTGGTCATCCCATAATGGGTATATAATTTATAATCACAAGGTTATATATGGATAAACCTTACAATAATATATTTTCCCATAATAATTCCATGTTTAACAAACCCACAAGCCATGTCCAAAGGGTGAAGAAAAGAAAAATTGAAGATGGGGCTAGAAAGAGGATAATTCTAGAGCAAAGAAAAGAAGTGTTCAACTTATAAAAGATGAATAATAGGAAATTATGAAAATATCCATACATTAAGGATTTTAAATCCTATTTATAGACACACAAGGATGATCTACTCAAGCTCCATAAAGGAACAAACCTATTATACCCTAACACACACACCCCATTTTCAAACTGTTAAAAATAGGGACCCATTATTGAAATAAACCTAACTATGGAGTTATGAGCCTAAAGATGTATGAATAGGGTATCACACATTTGTCATAAGATTTATTTATAGGAAAATCCCACATTTCCCAAGTAAATTTTATAAAAATCTAAGGTTAAACTGGTATATTTAGTCATTTTAAACCTTGGATTTTCACAATTTTTACTTTGATATGATTTTGCAAATTAATAGATCTAATATTTTTATATCCTAGTATAAATATTTTTATCATAGTATTAATATACAAAGAAAATTTATTTACTCTAATTATGCCCATGGTAAATATTTCATATGGTTGTGACACATGTTTCTCTTGCATCATTTGAAAATTTGGATGCTTAGAAAATATCATTTATTTTGATCCCCTGAGTCTCTCAAGCTATGAAAACATGCCACATAAAATATTCACATTAAAATGGACACATGGAAACATCATTTTTTTATAAAAAACTTAATAGTTCTACATTCCTATGTGCTTCTAAACTTTTGATTTCCTAAGTATTTGGGCTTCAGATATCATTCCATGTGTCTAGATCATGGTAATCTATTTCTATAAGAAGTTTAAGTGGTTATTTAGTTCACAACCTAATGTCTTGAGATTCTAAAGTTCTGATCAATTGACACTTGGCATATATGTATTAATCGACATCATTGGCTGGTTCAGAATTTTATCATCACCAACCTAATTCTAAAATATCCTATGTCTTGGGTAGCTGAGATTACTCCAGGTACCATTAAAATTTATTCACTAAAAGGAATACCAATCTAGTGCCTTGAGCTTCTATACTTCTAGTGCTTTGAGATCTAGCCACATGGATCAATCATGCTAACTCACCACTATAATACTTAAGAAGCATAGTGAATAAATCTAAAAGGTTGAGTTAATAAGATCATGACAAGTGGCACTATTTTAGAAAGGTGTGGCCAAAAGATAAGTAGGATGATCGATAATATGACAAAGAATAAAGTTAAAAAATGGTTAATAATTATCTCAAAGTAATGACTGGACATAAATATTTAATGAAATATCACCACTTGTAAAATAAGAATACTTGATAAAGCTAACTAAACTATTCAAATAAAAATAAGCATTAAATTTAAAATTTAATTATCATCATTGAAATAACATGAATACATTTAATATACAAGCCTATGAGTGATATATACAAAATCTACAAATTTTGGATTCACTTTTTTATTTCTCTATTGATTAAGTGATTGCATTCTCAGTCTTCTTAAGCATTAGGTGAGCCCCAAATTTATTTAGTCACCAAGAAAAAAATAAACTAGTCTATAACCTCACAAGAGTTATAGTCACTAAAGGATAAAAAACAACTCTTTGTCAAAATAAGGTAAGCCCTTAGTCCCATCCCCATTCTCACTTTTGGGATGAATCGAATATATATAAAATATTTGAGAAGAGTGCTTTGAATTATAATTTTCTTCATTATTCAACACTCTGGAAAGAGTCCAAACCAATTAAATATTATTCCATGGAGTAAAAATTCTCCCTATGATCCAAATAGTAAATATATGAATTGTTGTTAATTAAAGAATAGGGTCTCCCCTAGGATGTAGCCAAACATTAGGTAATGCCATGCATTTACCTATTAAAGTTTATACTCATTAATAGAACCACTATATGAATAATTATGAATGAAAATAAAGGTTAGATCACCTCTATCCACATTTTAGGAAAGGAATATGAAAGGTATATTAAGCTTCCCTAACTTGAAATTGCCTACAATCATGTCTTATCCATTGTGTGGCTTGAGAACCATCCTGTAGATGAGAATATGAAACAATGGATTTCAGAGGGCCAAAGGATAAATCCTAAGGGTAAAATCTCCACAAACTATATTATTAATTTAGACCTAGAGTTTCCATATCAATGACATTGTTGAATAGAATATATGGGTTATCATGTATTTCCTATATTTAAGTCAAATGGGTACCACTATTAGACATATTATTGAAAACTAACAAATTAGTAGCCCTAAGAAAGGTCATAAGTTTTTAATTGAAGTAATGGATACTCTACCCTAACCAGATACCTAAGGATTTGAATTTATACATGATATCCTAATTACTAGATGTGATGATGACTAATGTATACAAGACCTATGGCCACTAATGATAACAATCAACAGAGTATTTAGAAAATAGGGTTTGAGAAGATTTATCCTATGTTTATTTAAAGGTACATGAATATATATAGAGGATAAGGAATAAGTCATATCCTCATATATTAAAATCTACATAGTGCACCCCAATGCTTAGATTGTCTAAAAATATAATGAGGATAATCAGAAAAATATGTGATTATTGATTATACTTGGATGTAACTATCATCTGAGTGGATGGTACTAGTACTTCCCCTTTACTATTGCCTCATCATGTTCTTGATCACATTATAGAATAGGATATTGATTATAAATGTATTTAATAGTATTGGTGAATAATTAGGTTAGATATACTTGTTCTATTACTTTAAAATGCCTTTCAATATTTCATAACACTAATATATGACTAGGTCACACTTCATTTGAATTGTTAAACCCAAGATAAGTTAAAACTTACACCATTTAGAGAATGGTACCCCAAGAAAAAGATAAGGGGGTACCTCAAAATCATCTCAGATAAGATTAAATTTCATGTTTCTTATATTCATTAGGCCTATGACCATGATCATTTTTTATTGAATGCCTTAGATGACTCTAAAGTTTAGATTAAGACTAAAGAGAAGTATTATCTATGATAATTATACAAGCCATACAATATAATCTAGATGTCATAAAGGAAGAATCTCAAAATGTATAGAGTTAGTAATGGCTTCCATATCCACCATAGGGATTTCAACAACTAGATCAACCTATTTACTTATAAGTAAAATCCATAAAAGAAGAAGAGGATAAATTTGGGAGCCAAATAGAGTCAAATACTTAGTTCAAGAAGAATATTTTTAGAGGAATTACTAGTCCTTATATTCCTTCTACTTTCACAACTTCATATGAAAAATTATTTGGTACAAGAAAAATAATGTATAGGCTAGTGATTACCTCAGTAAGTTAAAGGAAGGGCTATTTTGTGATGACTCCTTTTCCTCCTCTCACCTCAGTCACCCAAGTGAGCCTCCTAAAATTATTGTAGAATTCTTTCAATTCACTTCTAACTCCCCATATATCTCTTAAATATACTAAGTCCCCTTAGGGAATCCTTATTATTTATACACATTCCATTTCATCACATATAGCTCCATCTCCTACCATAGTTGTTCCCATAACCCCTTTTCCATATAATTAACTATCCACTCCACCTATCTTCAAATACTAAAGGAAGCTCAAGGATTCCCCTAATCCTTCCCCAAATAGAAAGGTAGAATAAATACCATCACTTGGTCTCCCTATCATTGAATAAGCTACTAAGGAAGAGGATAAATATAAAGAGGCTAAAATGGATCTAGATGATGAAGAAGGATAATTATAATAATTGATATCTATGGTTGATTATCTATTAGAAGAATACGACTAATATATAGGAAAGGCATAAGTAGATGATGAATATGTTGAGCTGGAGAAAGTAAAATCTTAGAGTCTATGATAACAATAAGGAGGATATACCTTGGTTAGGATAATACTAGAACAAAGTCAAAATATTTTTGAGGTAGTCTCTTATATCATTTCTTTGGTACCTAGTGTACAAAATCCAACTATAACTTTGCCTAAAATAATGCCTACTATTGTATCTTCCACTAATACTGTCACTAGTACAAAATATGATATTATTTCCTTAACAAAATTAATAAGGAATCCTAGAAAAGCCTATTTTGATAATTTGTTTATATTGTTCATTTTTCATAAGCCACCAACTCTAATAAAGAAGTTAACCCAACTAGAGATTCCCATGCCCCATCCATTGGCTCTACCAAATGTAACCACGACTATGGAGATAACCCCAAGTTTAACCAACTTATTTGTCGAGGTGAAACTATGAAAAAAACCTACCCATGGAAATTAGTTGACCAAATACTTCCACAATTTCCCATTTAAATAAGTGCCTCATTTCCAACCACTATGATCACATCCCTTCCTATGACCTCTCAACCTTATACATCTTTAGAACTTAATGAAGGAGAATAAATAGGTGAACTAATAATTACTTAATGGATAAAGGAGATGCAAAATGTATGAGATGAAAGAAACAATAAAGCTATAATAGAGCTACCCATGGTCTTCATAATTTTTGATAAAAAAGTGGGACTATACAGAGAATGAGAAAGAGGAAGATGATAAATACAAGGATAAAGAGAGATAGAATTTGAGAAAAGAGATAATTTATTATCATTGGCCAAAAGACTATAGATAAATACCAATGATCTTACCTAGTATATTAAGTATTTCAATACTTTATTGATTTTACTGGGTTGTCATTAAAGGAGATGCACAAAAATATAGAGGAAGCCTTGAAGAGGTGGGAAAAATGCATATTATACAATCTCATCAGAAGGTAATTTATGAGGTACATAGTGCATCTACAAATTTATACACCATCATGCTCAATATTAGAGTATCCAAGACATCCAATCAGGTCCATAGAGTAGAAATTGCTACATTTTGGAACATGATGAAGTAAAAAGAAATGATCTTGAATTTTATAGTCTAGTGTTCTTAGATTAGTGATTTTGATCAGCTTAATTTTGTGACCAACATGGATCATTATTAATGATTAAATTATGTGATTTACAAAAGGGATGTGTCCCTCAATTTTCATAGATAAATGAGGAAGTTGCTAAGTCTTTTTGTTAATAATTAAGTTTAAGCACTATAAATTTTGGTAGACCTATGATTAACTATGGTAATTACCTAAATAAGGGAGCTAATAGGTCAAACCAATTTTTAGAACCTGCTTCACTTAGATGCTAAATATTTTAAACAATAAATAGAAGGTACTATATATAAAACCAATGAATAAGTACTATAGTTGGTAGGTTTTTAAAAGATAGAGTGATAAAGGCCAAATATTTATTAGTTGAGTTCAATAACTTGAAGGTATAACAAGATAGGTAAAGGTATATTTTTTTTGAATCCTTTATACTAGAATTTGCGGTCATATATAAGTAATTTGATATAGAATACACATTCAGTGAAGTGTTAATGGATAAATAGGTAGATTAAGGGTCTATACAATATACATAACTAGTAGTTACCACCCCCAGATTCACAAAGCTTTAGGTCCATGTCACAATTGTAACTATAATATCTTCATCAGCTAATACAAGTAAAAACATTACATCATTATTCAAATTTTATAATAATTATGTATTTGCATGGTTTTCATAAAAGTGGGACATTAGTTCCCCATCTATTAATTTACATGTATAATTTATTTTAAGATGTCAAATCTATTTTGACTATTATCATTATAACATGCATCCTTTCATGATTTTTGAATGAGAGATTCTATTTTTAGACTTGTAATTTTAGTTGAAGTTTGAAGAGATGATGCCTTCCCCATCCCAAGATTATAAATACATGTAATCTCACAGTCACAAAGGGAGGAGAATTTTGGTTATTGATATTAATAAGAAATTTAAATAAGATCTATTTGAGTTGGTCTTGATGTGTAAATTTTCATTCTTATTTAATTATATGGATTGCTTGGGGCATTAAATCATTCAGGCATTTTAGTGCTTAAATTGTGTATGAAGTATCTATTTTAAATATAGTCTTTAACTTTTAACTATAGTTGATTTGAATATCTTTTTTATGTTTATCATAATCTTCTTATAGATGTGAAACAACAATATAATAATTAGGAAACCTTTGATTTTTTCATGTTTAAGTATATTGTGTTCTTGTTTCCTTTGACTCTTCACTATATTTGAATGTTTTTGTGTTATATTAGCTTAAAATAAGTATTGGCGTAGATTCCTTGTCCTACTTGAGCTGAAATATGAGTCTTGAAAACATTTATCTCTAGATTTTCCATATACCTCCATTTTATGCCTTAATCTTCCCTATTTTTGATATTTATTTTAAAATCATACCCACCTTAGTTAGAATCATCATCATTCCACCCACTCCCATTAGATTTAATTTCCCCATATCTAGTTCACACGTGGTAAACAATATGTGTTGGTCAAACACTATTCCACCAATAACTTTCTATAAAAATTAATACCTTGTAACTCATGCCTTAAAATGATTCTATTCACCTATCCTAAAAAATTAGAGTTAACATAGTAATAAATTATGGGGGTGTGTATAAAACCCACATCAATAGAAGTTTTCAAATTAGTGTTGAAAGGAGGGCCTCCATCCTCTACCTCTATCTTAAGAAATAATATCACTTAAGTTGTTTTAGATGCACCTAAACAACTAATAATGTCAACCTTAGATAATAACTTATTATAACCACCTTTGGAGATCCATAGAAATGTTAGGTTTTATAGGGGTATTTCTAGGAGACCTAGGGAAGATTCATTATCCCTAAGGAGATAGACCTATATTATAATAGTTATAATAACTCATTCCTAGAACCCACCTCTTGATTTTCCACTTCAACCTAATCCCCCACCTCAATCCCTAACTTGGTTGACTGGCTCGATTATAAATGTTATGGTAGTGGTGCCAGATTTTCCTAAAAATATGGAGAAATATCTCCCTTATTTATCTCCCTTGGGATGGATAATAGAGGAACATGTAAAATATTTAAAATCCACCTTAGGGATATTGAATATAACTCATGAGGATGTGGATTGTATATTTTTCCCTTTCACTTTGTAATAAGTAGACTATGAAATGTTTCTAAATATTCTAGAAGGGTAAATCACAACCTAGATGGAATGTCAAGATACATTCTTAGATCAATTTTTCCAAGTTACTAAAGCAAGTGTTATCTATCAATAATTTTCCATCACAATACGAGAGCCCAATGAGCCATCTGAGCATTCAATGCTTAGTTTTTGAAAATGTATAATATATTGGAGTCTGTTTATTAGCCTAATCATCAATTGGCCCTAAAAATATATAACACTTTCATATATTACATGACTATTATATTTATATATAAGGATGCCAATATTGATACTTTATCCTTATCTTACATAGAGGTATTTAATGTAGACAAACAATTGTATCCTTAGTTTCAATTGCTACCTCTACCTAGTCTTGGACCTGTCTACCTAGATTTTAACCCAACTCTTTATGTAACATAGAATGTTGTGGCACAAAACTAGATACCAATCCATAATCAATTACCATTAACCCATGTTAACCATAACTAGTATTTTGGTTTCTTGAATGATTTTACATCTAAACATTAGGGCTAAAGTTATCCCTTTGTACTAATTAATAACACTTACACATAGGACAATACTCATAACTTAACTGATATAGAGATGGAATCCATCTAGAGGATGGTACAAAAACTAAGTAATGAATTCCTTATCATGTATAAAATTATAAGTAATATATTTGGAAATAACTCTAATTATAACAATCAGGGTTATGGGTCCCAAAGGTACAATAGGCTTTTCAATAGGTCTAAGAATAATTAAGAACATCATTTTTTATCTAATAAGATGTTAGAAATAAATATTATGAATGTAGCTCTTCTAAACTAGTGTTAAGTCCATAAAGCCACAAAATATAGGGAACTAGATTGTATCAAGTTATACATTACTTTTGAAATATTATAGCAGGAAATAGAAAGGCAACAAAATTATTCCAGTCAGCAAGAACCATCTTTTTAAATTTCTTAAGGAAATCCTAGCATGGCTATGGTTTTCTACACTTATTAATTCTCCTCCCCATGGTAATATGACAATGACCTTGAAGATAAAACTAATGAGGTTCATGATTTCTAGCAGTACCAACAAGTCAAGAATAACTACAAGGTGAGAAAAAAGTAGCCTATGACTTATTCAACTCCTCCCAATAATAGTGATACTAATCCTTTATATTTGAATTCTAATAATAATCCAAAACCATCATAGAGAGAGGATCCACCTCCACCTAGGAGGGATAATCATCCTCCTCCTAATAAAAAGGATTAGTCACAAAAATTCTATCATGAGGGAAAGGGAGGATATAATATTGTTAAGTAAATGAAAAATATTAAATCTACTATTAGTCTTCATGATCTATCTTAGATCATTGAACAAAGGGAGATGATAATCAAGGACCTAATCGAGATGGATTATAACATGTCCAAGTATTCCCATACAAACATAATGATGTATAAAGATAAATTTAAAGTACTCTCATTCTTGTTGATAGATCAATTTTTCAACAAAAATGTACACAATTGCCTAGTCAATTTTGGGGCATTAGCCAATGTAATTCCTATGACTATTTGCCAAAAGTTAGGTTTGAATATTGATAAGTCAAAAATATTAGTATTATAGTTATATAAATCCTCAATTTCATGTGTCAAAGAATTAAAAAATGTGCACATACAAGTGACACTAGATCCACAAGTGCAATAGACCATTAACATCTTGGTCATTAACATTATAGAGGCATATGCATTGTTACTGAGCTAAGACTAGACAAAAATGTTTATAGAGAGCCCAAAATGAAATACCTAGCT
The DNA here is from genome assembly GCA_037957365.1 of Torreya grandis. Lineage (NCBI taxonomy): Eukaryota > Viridiplantae > Streptophyta > Pinopsida > Cupressales > Taxaceae > Torreya > Torreya grandis. The sequence goes on along the minus strand of JARHVA010005527.1, from coordinate 593,620 downwards.
ACTGAGTATAAAACCAATAATGAAAAAGTTTACTTCATGTTGACATATGCAGGTGTGTACAATTTCACCACCAAAAAATAATTACATGAACAAGAATGTGAAGGTCCTTATCAATTGTGGACTCTACACTTATATGGAGCTCATTCCAATCAAGGTTCTGGTGTAGACATATCCCTACAAGACCCATAAGTTAAGTAGCACCTAGCTTCTTATAGGTTGAAGTTCCCCTTCACCAATAAAAGAGTCAAGTATGAATCCTTAATATTAGACCTGTAATTCATGTCAAAGTTAAATACCAAATAAACACTAGTGTGTAGTGAGTATTAGTAATTTGTAAACCAAATTATAAATAAGTACAAATTAAATATTTTATACCTAAATAATTAAAAGCACTAATCTTGGGACTTGATATAATACTTTAAATCATTTGACATCAAGGCCATCCCAAAGGATAAAATTAGATAGTTGATTCACTTAAATCCTCCATTAACAATCAAACACCACTTCAAGAATAAAAAATGTAAAAAAATTTATTGGAGTTGGTCCCATTCCCTTTTATCCCTAATAATAAAGACAATTTCAAGGTAATCGATGACAATCAACAAATCATATAGTTCTTAAAAATTCAAGATATTTTGAGGCCTAGATAATATATGAAGAAAATATCTATCTTATGTAGACTAAATATATGCATGAAGAAGGTGTTATACAATAAAAAATATTTCCCTTTGGCATGCTTTCCTTATAATAAGCTTTTGATGTTGACCCTTAGGCCCAGAAGTAGAAATAATTGAAAGTAACTGAGTCTACATTCACCAATGAAAATTTGGGGACTAACCAAGCTCCCAAATGAGCAAATATAGGTCTATGTTGTATTGAAAATGAAAAACATAGGATGAAATGTTTTCTTATAAATTATAGTGATGTCATTTATTGGACATATGATGACCTAAAGATCTTTGATCCAAGAGTCATCACCCATGCCATTCTATTAAGGCTAGAACATAAGCTATTTTAGCAAAGGTAGAGACCATTAAATCTAATCCTAGAACCTCTAATAGAGACCAAATTTTAATATCTCTTATATTCCAATATTATTTTCCCAATCATGCACTCGACCTAGCTAGCTAATGTAGTACTAGTCAGAAAAAAAATGGAGAAATAAGGTTATCTTTGTATTTTAGGAACTTAAATAGGTCCTCAAAAAAGGATAATTATCTTTTACCTTCTCTAAAAAAAGTAATGCAAATGATGAGTATCTCAAAAATGATGTATTTATTGGATGAATTCTTAGGCTACATCTAGGTATTGGTTAAAGCAAAATACATGATGAAGATCACCTTCACCACCAAATGGGGAACATTTACATATAGAATAATGTCATTGCACTTAATCAATGTAGGGGAAACTTTCTACAGAGTGATGAATTTCACCTTATATGGAGTGGTATGTAATTACATCATCATATACATGGATGATATTATAGTATTTTCCAAGAATAGGGATGAGCATGTAAGCCATCTACATAAAGTCCTAGATAGGTGTAGAAGGTATAGAGTTTCTTTGAACCCTAATAAATATATTTTTGGATTGAGTGAATGGAAAATATTGGGCCATATTATCAATAAAGAAGGGATCTCCATCAAACCAGACTGCATCCAATCCATCTCTAACCAAACACTACACAACAAAAATAAAGAGCTAAAATCTTTCTTTACCAAGATCAACCTCATGGAAATTATATTTCTAATTTTGGATAAATAAGGAAACCATTGAATTCCATGCTAAAATATGATGGTAATATTTAGTGGATGACAAAAGCCAATAAAGATTTTAGGACATCAAAATAGCCTTTGATCATACCCTAGTCTTGATCAACCTAGATTTCAATAAATATTCCTATATTTATTCATTCACTTCAAAATAAAACTGTTGTTGTAATATTGACATAAAAGGTAGACGATAATGAGAATTCTATTGATTTTATGAGTACCAACCTACAAGATGCAGAGCTAAGGTATTATATAATTTATAATAAAATATATTCATTGATCAAGGCTATCAAAAAATTTATAAATTATATTCTACATAATAAGAAATTTGCTACTAACGCTGACCCAACTATCAAATTTAGTGGAGGAAAATGGATGGCCAAAATTCAATATTTTGACCTTGAAATTAGACTAGATAAAATTTTAAGAGGCTAAGGTGTCATCCATATGATAACTCAAACTAACCCATGCATCTACATTAAACAAATCAATGAAGCCCAAGTGATGGGAGGAGAATGGTACTCACATATCATCCATTTATTGCTTACAAGCACATGCCCTCTAGAGTATAAAAGGGAGTAAAATATATCCCTCTAGCTTAGATTAAGTCACTTCATGATTAATAAAGGGGTCTTTTATATATAAAAAAATTTGAAATCATCTACCTTAGGTTCATTTCTAAAGATGAGTCTAAGGACATCCTAGATAACTTACATTATAAGGTTGGGAGTGAGCATCCTTTGTAATACTAAAACTCATAATATTCTAAAGATGGGTTACTACTTGTGTACAATATTCAAGGACACCCATAACCACATCATAATCTACCATAAGTGTCAGGTGTTTACAAATTGAGAGGTGAATACTTCTATGCCTTTTCACCCAATTGGGCTTATACTTTGTTAGGGTAATATATCCAAATTAATCAATAAGACATAAATTCATCCTAACCATTGATTATTTCACTAGGTGTGCAAAGGCTTTTGATACCAATAATTCACAAGCCATAGATATCATCAATTTTTTGGAAGGAAACATAGTCACCTAATTTGGCACATATGTTTCATTAGGCTATGATAATGGTCTAACATTCTAGTTTGATGAATTCAAAAAATGGGACTACTATAGTTAGATCACCCTCAAGTCATATTCAAACCATTAACCATAATGAAATGGAGTGGCTAAATCAGCCAAGAATAATCTGATGGATGCCAGAAATAAATCTACATAAGATAAATGAAGAGAATGACATCTCTTATTGAAATATGTACTATAGGTAGACCAAACTAGACACAAATAAGCTCTTAAGGATTCACCTTTTTTACTAGTATATGGATGATAGTCAATCTTCCCCATCACTCTCAAGTTACCAGCATACCGAATCATGCAAGAGTATATGGGAGAAGATGAGAAAATAACTTCTAGACTACATTAGATATTCCAATTAGAATATATAATAACTGAAGCACTACATAGCTTCAACAAACATCAAGATATGGTCAAATGTTGGCTTGATAAAAGATCCAAGATTAAGGATTTTAGGGTTTTAGACCTGGTTCTCTTTTAGGATAAGGAACACTAAAATAAATGGAAACATGATAGGTTCATTTCATTATGAATTGGGCCATATCAAGTATCTGAAATCCTTTGAAACATCTTATGTTAATAGACCTCTAAGGTTAAAAAACTCACCTTTCCAATGAATGCAAAGTTTTTAAAGCATTATTTCATGGCTAATCCAATTAGAAATGCATCATAATAAACTATAAATGAAGATAGAGAGTAGGATCAAATTGTGTTTACCACTTTCTAGATTGGATTTCAAACTTTATATATTTTATTTATCACTTTCTAGATTATATTTATTAGTTTTTGCACTTGTTTTCCTTTAGAGTAGTTTTTTTTACATTTGATACAATAGTTTCTTGCTTTCTAGTTTAGTTTCTTACATTGTAGAATTGTCTCAAAGCAATTTCCTAAACTAGACCCCAAATGATGTGCCAAAATAAAGTGGGTGATACCTAAAGGGAGTGCAATTGGAACTCATGTAAATTTATTCTGATAGTAATAGACTTTTTAGAGTTGATTTATGTATTATGACTATACTATGGTTTCACTTAAATTGAATATTATTACTCAATCTTTGGCACTTGCTCTAATATACTCATCCAAATTTTTAAAAATCTTCACATTTCTAAAGATGCACTATCATATGTTAAACCTTGGATAAGAGATGATAAACATAGGGTTTTGTACACAATGACAAGGACATATTAAACAAATAATTTTTTTATTTGATACATCTAGCCAAAGGTGGTTCCCAACCTTCCTCTATCTATGATTTAAAAAAATCATTAAAATGATAGAGGATAGATGATTCAAGTAAACTCTACTAGGGATATGGAAGCTTTATTGGTAGTACAATAAGGATTTAATTGGAACCAAAGGTATCTTTTTTAATGCTATGGACATATGGATGGAAACATAATAATGTCCATGATTTACTTTTCATTAGTTGCAAGGTATAAAAGTCAAAAGCATATAGTATTTATTCAGGCCTTTTCAAAATCTTCATGACCAGGAGAAATTAAGTTCACTATATCACACATTGATCTAAAAAATGGGAAGGTTAGTATGTTTTATCAATATGTAATATTATGGTTCCTATAGTTGGATTACATTATTCTTTCCTTATTAGGATTAAATTTTTGTCATAATATATTTCTAAAATATTGGGTTATTAAAATACTTAGGAGTATTTTTCCCTATGATGGCCATTTTTTGTACCATAACACACACACCTCATTTTAATTTTTTTAAAAAAAGGGATCCATTATTTAAAAACCTCTACCTAGGGAGTTATGAGCCTCAAGATCTATGACTAAGGTATCCCACATTTATCACAAGGGTTATTTCTAGAGAATCTAGCATTGCCCAAGTAAAAGTTATAAAAATCTAAGCTTAAAATAATATCTTTAGTCATTTCAAATCTTGTATTTTCATAATTTTTACTTTGATATGATTGTAAAACTAACAGATCTAATTTCTTTGTCCTAGTATGAATATTTTGATCATAGGATTAATGGATAAATACCTTTAATTTCCTCTAATTTGGCCCAGAGGAAATATTTTGCATGATTGTGACATGTGTCACTCTCAAGTCATTTAATTTTTTTTAAGATTACAAAAATTAAGTCCTTCGATCCACTTGACCCTCTTTAGTTTCAAAAAGATGCTACATAACATATTCATGTTAAAAAAATACATGGAAACTTTACTTATGTATCAACAAACTTAACGGTTACACATTCTTGTGTGTTCTCAATATTATGAATTATCGAGTCTTTAGGATTATAGGATCATTAAACATGTCTCAGTCATGGTAATCCACATTCATAGGAATTTTAATTTGTTATTCATTCTATAACCTAATATCCACAACTTTTGAGCTTTCAGAGTTCTAGGCAATTGACACTTGGATTATTTTGGTAATCCACACCATAAGAAGGTTAAGTAGTCCTATGGTCACCAATATAATAATCTAAGATCCTAAGTCTCTAGATCTCTAAGATAATTCCACATTTCTCAATCACATTTACCCTTGACCATATAAAGTTATTCATCAAAAGGAATACCAATCTAATTCCCTAAGCCTCCATGTTTTAAATGCTCTAAGATAAGGCCATGTGGTTTAATCATGTTAAATTGACACTATGGGACCTCCCAAACACATATAAGAAATTCAAAAGGATGAATTAGTGATATCATGACAAGTGGAACTATTTAGGAAGGTGTGGCTAAAATATAATGAAGGATTATCGATAGCATGATAAAGAATCGAGTTAACAAATGGCTAACAAGTGTCTCAAAGTAATGACTAGACATAAATTATTAATGAAGAAATTACCATTTGGAAAATAAGGGTACTCGTCAAAGATAACTATCATATTCAAATAAAAACATGTATTAAAGGTGAATTCTCATTATTAACATTCACTAATATAATAATCTGAGATCCTGAGTCTCTAGGTCTCTAATATCATTCCACTTGTCTCAATCACATTGAACCTTTACCATATAAATTTATTCATCAAAAGAAATACCAATATAATTCCCTAAACCTCCATGTTTCTAATGCTTTGAGATCAGTCCATGTGGCTTAATCATGTTGACATGCCATTATGGGACCTCTGAAACACATATAAGAAGTTCAAAACAATGAATTAGTGATATCATGACAAGTGGAACTATTTGGGAATGTGTGGATAAAACATAAGGAAGGATGATCGATAACATGATAAATAATCAAGTTAACAAATGGATAACAAGTGTCTCAAAGTAATGACTAGACACAAATTGTTAATGAAGAAATCACCATTTAGAAAATAAGGGTACTCTTCAAAGCCGACTGGCATATTCAAATCAAAACAAGAATTAAAGGTGAATTATCATTATTAGCATTGATGGTGCACAAATACACTCAATATGCAAGCTTGTGAGTAATATATTTAAAATATATAATATTGAGATTTACTTTGTTATTAGTCTATTGATTAATCAATTGCATTCTCAAGATTCTTAAGAATCAGGAAATCCCTAAGTTTCTCTAGTCACCAAGTGTGGATTGAACCAATTTATAAACTCATAAGATTTGTAACAACTAAAGGATAATAATTTCCTCATCAAAATAAAGTAAACCCTCAGTCCCATACCCACTCTCATTTATAAGATCATAGAATACTAAGACATAGTATTTGATAAGAGTGATTTAGATTTAAAATCTCCTCACTATTTGACACTCTAGGAATATGTCAAATCAATTTAGTCATACTCCACATAATACAAAGTCTCCCTAGAATACAAATAATATGTAGATGATTTATTTCCAATTAAATAATAAGGTCTCCACCAAGTTATGGGTAAACCTAAGATAATACCATGCATTGACCTCTTAAAATTTCAATTCATTGATGAAACAATTTTGGGAGACATTGTGCATGTGAGGAAATTCTAGATCACCTCTACCTAGATTTTAGGGAGGGACTTTAAAAGGTATCTTAGGATTACCTACCCTAAAACTACCTAGAATCAAGTCTTAACTAATGTGTAGCTATAGCATGATACTGTAGATGGGAAGCTGAAATAATGGCTTACAAAGGGCCAAAGGTAAAATCCCATGGGGAAAATATCCACCAATTGTATTATTAAATTTAGACACACACACACACACACACACACACACACACACACACACACACATATATATGTCAATAATATGTCCAATAGTAGTACCCATTCAACATGAACATATGCAATACTTGGGAACCCATATATTATATTCAATAATTATATCGCTATGGAATATATATATATATATATATATATATATATATATATATATATATATATATATATATATATATATATATATATATATATATATATATATATATATATATATTCCATAGCGATATAATTATTGAATATAATATATGGGTTCCCAAGTATTGCATATGTTCATGTTGAATGGGTACTACTATTGGACATATTATTGACAATTAACAAATTGATTTCCTTGGGAGAGATTATAAGTGCATGAATGAATTAACATATACTCTACCCTAATGAGAAACTTAAGCATAGAAATTTATACATGATGTCTTAGTATCTCGGTGCGATGATGAATAATCTATACAAGCCCTATGGCCAATAATGGTAACCATCAATAGATTATTATGGAAATATAGTTGGAGAAGATTTCTCCTTTATGTTTACTCACAAGAAGAGGAATGATATCAAGAGGACATATAATGAGGTATATCCTAATATATAACATTATATGTAGGGAACCCCAATGCTCAGATTATCTAAAAAATAATGAGGACACTCACCAAAATGGGTGGTTATTAGTTGTACCATGATGTAATTATCATCCATGTGGAGGGTATTAGGATTTGTCTTTTGTTGTTGCCTCATCATGTTCCTAATCACTTTGAATAAGAGGATATTACTTATTAGGTTTATAATATCATTGATGAATAATTAGGTCAGATACACTTGGTCTATTATTTTCAAAAACCTTTCAACATTACACAACACTAGTATGTGACTAGGTCATACTTCATTTCGATTGGAAAAGCTAGGATAACTTATAAATTTCACCATTAAAATAATGGGACCCCAATTAATGGATAAGGGGGTACCTTAAAACCATATTGGATAAAAATAAATTCCATGTTTCTTATAGTCACTAGGATTATAACCATGATATGGTTTTATTAAATGTCATACATGACTGTAAAGTTTGGATTAAGATGAAGGATAAGAATATATTTATGATAGTCACAAAGACCATGTAATATAATATAGAGAGCATATATGAATAATCTCATAATTCATGGATTTATGAATGTCCTCCATTTACACCATAGTCCATCAACAACTAGATCAGCGTCTTTCTATAGAAGCAAAAGCCATAAAAGAAGAAGAAAATCAATCTGGTTGCTAAATGAAATCAAATCCTCATCTCAAGAAAGATTTTTTAAAAGGATTTACTAGTACTCAAATTCATTGCACTTCCATGGCTTCATATGAGAAAGTATTGGGTATAATAAAAATAATGTAGACGTTAGTTGTTACCTCAACTAGTCAAAGGAAGACTAGTTTTATGTTGACTCCTTTGCCTCCTCTTACATCAGTCACCCAAGTAAGCCTCCTAGAATTATTTTAGTCATATTTTAATTTAATTATAACTCCCCTTAGATCTATTAAATATCTTAAGCTCCATCATGTAATCTTAGTGCCTTCCAAACTTTAAACTTCATCACATTTATCTTTACCTCTTACCACATTTAATCCCATAACACGTGTACAGTCTCATCCAACATCCACTCCACTTACCTTCAAATACAAAATAAATCACAAGGATTCCCCTACTAATTCCATAAATATAAATATATAATAGAGACCATCACTTGATATCCATATCATTGAAGAAGCTACCTCAAAAGAAAAAGATACAGAGGCTACAATGGAGACAGGATAAGAGGAATAACTAGAACAATTGATAGTTATGGTTGATAATTCATTAGAAGAAGAAGAAGAGATAAGAATGGCATAAGCATATGATTATATTTGAGTCTAGGATAATAATAAGGAGGAGACACCTTGGTTGATATAACAACAAAACAAAGTCAAAATATTTATGAGGTAGTCTCTTTGATCATTTCTTTAGTACCTAGTGTTCAAATTCCAACTATAAGTTTGCTTACAATAATGTTTACTTTTGTATGTTTCACTTATATTATCACTAGTATATATTTTTATATTATTTCCTCATAAAAATTAATAAAGAATCCTATAAAATTCCAATTTGAGAATTTGGTTAGTTTCCATGTTTAATAAGCTATCAACTCCAAGAAAAAAGTTAATGAAACTATATCTTCCCATGCCGTAGCCATTAGATATAACAAAAGTAACCATGATTATGTATAAAAACCTAATTTTAACCAAATTCTTGATTGAGGTGACACTTATGAAATAAACCTCTCTTTATAAAGTGGTTGGCCAAAAACTTCCTCAAGTTCCCATTCAAATAAGTGCCTCATTACCAATCATTATGATCACATCCATTCATATGATGTTTCAAAATTCTACATCTTTACAACTTTCTCAAGGAGAAAAAAAATAGGTGAACTAATAATTAGTAAATTGGTAAGGGAGATTAAAATTGTCTTATACAAAAGGTAAAATCTAGTTATGACATATCTACCCATAGTCTCCACAAGGTTTGATAAATAAAGTGGGACTATACAGAGAATGAGGAAGGGGAAGATGATAAATACAAGGACAAAATGAGAGATAAAATTTGAGAAAATATAAAATTTGTTTTCATAATACAAAATACCTAAGAGAAATCCAAATGATCCTACTAAGTACTTTGAGTATTTCAATACTTTTTTTTAATTTTACTAGGTTGGTATTAACATAGATGCACCAGAGCATCAAGTATGTCTTTAAGAGGTGGAAATAGATGCATTTTATAAAAGATATTAAAGAGTTAATATTTGAGGTACAGAGTGCATTTATAAATTTGTACAACATCTTTTCCATTATTAGAGTATCTAGGGAATCCAATCAATCCCATAGAGTATAAATTGTTACATTGTGGAGTAGGAGGAAAGACAAAGAAAGGAGATGAATTTCCTAGTCCAGTATTCTAGGATTAATACTTTTAATCATCTTAATTGGATGACCAGCATGGATTTTTATTGGTTCTTAAACTATGTTATTTATAAAGGTATACCTCCTTAAATTGTCATAGATCAATTGAATAATCTTCCACGTCTTTTTGTTAATCATAAAATTGAAGCACTAAAATTTTTGGAAGACATGTGAGTAACTAGGGTAATTACGCAAATAGGGGATCCCGTGAGTTGACGCATTTTTAAGACCCTTATCAACATATTTGTTGAAGAATTTAAATAATAAGTGAAAGTTAATATATATAGAATCAGTAAAGAATTACTGCAGTTGGTAATTTTTTCAAAGATAGAGTGATAAGGGTTAAAGTTTTATTAGTTGAGTTCAAGAGCTTGGAGGTAGAACAAGATAGGTTAAAGGTTGAGGAAAAATTTATTTCAAGCCTTCATTACTAAATTTTGAGGTCATAGATAAGGAATTTGATACAACATACACACTAGGTGAAGTGATAAACTATAAAGAGGTAGTTTTGGGTTCTAAAACACATATATAACTAGTAGTTATCACCCCTAACTTCACAAAGCTCTTAGTCCATGACATAGTTGAAACTACAATATCTTCATCAGCCAATCCAAGTAGTTACATTACATCAATATTAAACTTTTATAATAATTGTGTATCTACATGGTTATCATCAAAATGGGACTTTAAATCCCCATCTATTATTGTACATTTATAATTTATTTTTAGATGACAGATCTATTTTGACTTCTATCATTGTAACATGCATCATTGCAATATTTTTGAACTAGAGGTTCTATTTTTGGACTTGTAATTTTAGGTAAATATTTTATATATGAGGCCTTCCCAATAACTAGTTTATAAATATATGTAACCTTGTGATCATAAAGGGAGGAAAATTTTGGCTATTGAGATTAATAGTAATTCAAAGATGTTTTGCTTGACTTGGTCTTGATGAGTAAATATTCATTCTTCTCCATTTTTTTTTAATTTCTTGGGTCATTCCATCATTATATTATATTAATTCTTAAATTCTATATGAGGTATCTATTTGGAATATGATCTTTCACTTTTGTCTATAGCTAATTTGAATATGTTTCGCATGCTTATCATAATCCTCTTGTAGATTTGCAACAACAATCTGGCAATTAGGAAACCTTTGATTTATACATGTTTAAATATATTATGTTATTATTTCCCTTAAATCTTCACTATATTTTATTATTTTTGTGATACAACAGCTTTAAATAAGTATTAATCTAGCTTTTTTTATCCTACTTGAGCTCAAATACCAGTCTTGAAAATCTTTATCTCTAGGTTTTACATAAACCTCCCTTTTCTACCTTATTCTTCCCTCTTTGTATAGTTTATTTTAAAATAATACCTTCCTTCATTAGAATCATCATATTTCCACCCACTCCAAGTAGATCTAGGTTCCTCATAGCTAGTTCACTCTTGGTAAATAATATATGTCACTCAAGCACTATTCCACCAACAAATTGTTATAAAATTGAATACCTTATAAATCATGACTTGAAGTGATCATGTTTACCAATCCTAAAACATTACAGGAAAACTCATAAAAAATTATTTTTGAGTATATAAAACCCACATCAATAAGAACTAGTAATGAAGGAGATTGAGAAAGAGTTAGAATAGGTTAGGAAGAAACAAAAAATAGTCCATCTTCTTATATATATTGAAATGGATGTGCAAAGTAAAACATCAAGACTATACAAAATTTTGGAGGCCATTGATACAATGAGAGACGAATTATCTCCTTAAATCATTGAAGATGAAAAATTATTTAATTATTTAAAAGAAGATGAGAATAAGCTGAAATTCATCATTATTTAAATAATGAATAAGGCATATAGCCACCTCAATCTGATGATAGCATTGAAGGATTCAAATTCCCTCATTATAGTGGTCATTAAGATATAAGATGCAAGGGAGTTAATCAAAATAACATAAGAAATAATGACCAAGTATGTAGGACATTAGAGCCTCATTTTGAAAATTCTAGAAGAGTTAAAGCTCTCACAAGTAAGTGACTCTATAGATAAGCTATTATGTAGAGCTAATTTTGACCAGCTTATTTAATCGGCCTCAACTGGATTTGAGTAGAATTAATAGGGATTTCTATTAGAGGAAATTGATGATGAGTTGAATTTTGCATGAAAAAAAGTCACTAAAGTGGAAATAGTTTGAATAAAATTTAGGAAGACTAAAACTAAATAGGCATGACTAATGGAACAAATAAATAGGGTACACAAACCCCCACTCTTGAACATAGATATCATAAGGTACTACCATAATGTAAAAAATAAATATTTCCAAGAAGTGGAGGTAAATAGTAAATCCAAGGCTCCAACTACCAATTTAACTCAAGATAGCACTTTAGTGCCTACCATGATGGTGAGTAGTGTATGCAGTCACCAAGAAAGCCTTAGTTGTTAAAGGCTAATTTTAGATATAGTCATACATGTAGGATTAATCTATGTAATTATAATTTACTTACACTTAGTATATGATTGTAAAGGTTATATTTGGATATTTTTAAGCATACACATGTTGCATTACATTATATAGGCAAAGTTACTTTTGATGTAGTTGTAATTAACTAAAAGTATGCTTGTAATTTTGACACTAAAATTAGAATTAAATTTCTAATTATTTGATGTAAATTTGAGTTTGAATGAACTTGGAGGATGAGGTGACCCCTCCCCAAGTCTATATATGCATGTAATCCCTTATTTCAAAGGGTTGGAAATTTTAGCAATACATGAAGAGATCATTTTGATTGTCATGCAATTGTGTGGATGTATTTTACTATATTTCTATGTAATTGACATTTTTATTTCCTTGCATTATTTTAATTCAATAAATTAAAGTTGTAGAATATATGGATATTTATTTTTGTTGTCATTGATATCTACTAATTCTAGATGTCCAAAAGCTATTGAATAGTTAGCAAGTAATATTGATTTTAAGTAATTAGTTGACTATCTTAAATTTTTAAGTGAGCAAGAGTGTTTCCCCATGAGATAGTATTATAGCTATGATCCATAACTTCCCTAGATACCAATCTAGTCTGAACTATAATCTCCTTATTAAGGGTGTGCAATATCTACTCTAAAAGGAGTAACCTTAAGTTGAGACCCTTAAGTTTCCTATACCATTTTATCCCAAACTTCATAACTATGTTTTTTTTATGAGTGTGAAATAGCTAATAATAAAAACCATTAGTTATAGAAACACTTTTCCACAAAGAAACCAATGTAGGAAGTGATCTATTGAAACAATAGACATATTTTTGGCTCTACCCTTCCCTCCTTTTAAAGTTTCTTTGACTAGATATCTACCGATTATAGAATAGATTCTATCCATCCCTCTAACCTAACTAGGTTGTTATTTATTTACTAGGATCATTTTAACTATAAGCACACTCAGTTAACAACCTGTAGGCTTAGCCTACTATTCCCCATTCTATTTAATCCATAACTAAATTTCATGTCCTAGAGTGGAGTCTACCTCCATTTAGATGCTACAATGTTAAAGGCTACCTTTTTAAATTTATGGATGTGCACAAGAACCACCTTAAGAAAATTAATATCAAATATTGACTTAAAAACATATTTCTTTTTATATTCAATGAGATGTGAGTGAGTTGGTAAAGTGGTTTGGTTGTTTCAATCAATATACACATTCAAATATATAGAAAGGAATATGATTTTAGTTATGAATGTTGGTTGTATTCTTGAGGTTGCTAATGGCCACTAGTTGTCCTCAAGGTTAGTGGTGGTCACTATTAGTAATTTTTGGTATACATATGGTAATATATAATATATAAGTAATATTTAGGTGGTTAATAAATTACATGGAGATACAATCCCCTAACTATGTCCTAAAATGATCTACACTCAGTTTAAAAGTCATCATCAATAAAAAAGTTTGTTTCTTTTCAAAGAGAATCCTAATAAAAATTAATAAAATATGTTGACATTTGATCATTTTAATGGTTGAAAAAGATAAAATATTTATAATAGTTAGTAGAATGTAATTAAAAATATATAATCAAAATTTTGTGGTTTAAAAACATAAGTGATAATCATTTTTGTATTATGGAATTTTGAGTTAATTTTATCTCGGTGTATCAATGGAAATAGTATAGGGTTTTGACTCATTGTGTTTGTTTAGTACTTGATTATAATGATTTTATTGTTGTGGGGGAGGGGGGGAGAGAGAGAATATGTAATACCCCTCAAGAGGAACCATGTTTATTTTGTTGATTGGAGGCATTCACCAAGTGTGATAGTTGTGGTGGTGAATAAATTTTAATTTATGGTTTGTCTCCTTATTTCTAATGGATTAATGTTGTTAATAAATTAATAAATGATAATGAAATTTTAAATTGTATATATTCATCATATGAAATATATTACTAAAAATAGTCAATATATTATTAAAGGTGTCATAGGCCTCCTATAAAGGCTATGAACCCTATCTAATAGGTTTAATAAAAAATCTACAACCCTTAGCATCCTAGCCTAGTAAGTAGGCTTGACACACTAGATTGAGTGATTGGAAAGTTGTATAATAAAAATAAATTGTGTATGAAGCCCATGTGGGCATTTAAGTGAGTTTATTATTGTGTAGTACATATTTCTTCTAATAAATTTTAAAGTGTCTAAGAAAAGTATGGGTTATTTTATGACATTAAAGGACCCATGTAAGGGATTGTAATCCCTTCATTAAATGAGTTTTGGGGAAGAGAAGCTTGACTATATTTTCATTTCAAACTCTTGGTTATTATTTGGTGGTTAATTCTTTTAGGAAGAGATGGAGAGATTAGAGTGGAGGACTTTGGTAAGAACTTGTTGGAAGGAGGAGGATATAGTCATAGATCTTGGGGTCTTATTGCATGCATGGAAAATATTATATTAAGAAAGAGTTAGTTAACCAAATAATATAAATATGAATTTAGATTAGTGGTTATTTTTATGCCTAAAATCACTCTCTCATTTTCTTTCATTCTCTCCCTCTCTTTTATAAATGTTGATGGAATTTAAAATAAATAGTTCTCAAGTGTTAAAATATAGAAATGATGTGTTATTTATTCCTCTCTTAGTTTGCCTTTTACATATGTATAAAGGTTTATATTGATAGATATAGGTTAATATTAGAAAATAGTAAACACATTATATCTCTTGCTCATAAGTGGTTTCATTAATATGTTAAATG
This sequence comes from Torreya grandis, assembly GCA_037957365.1. Taxonomy (NCBI): domain Eukaryota; kingdom Viridiplantae; phylum Streptophyta; class Pinopsida; order Cupressales; family Taxaceae; genus Torreya; species Torreya grandis. Next base: position 578,381 of record JARHVA010005527.1, on the reverse strand, counting down.
ACACATAATAATGAATATAATGCTTAAGTTAGTGTGGTGTTTATCCTTTGATATTATGGTAGTTATTAAGAAATGAATGTCCACCTTTTCTTCATAAATTGGACACTGTTCATTTGAGTCTTATAATTTTCTTATTGAAAATATTAATCTCTCTCTCTCTTCCTTTCCCTGAATTTTAGATAGAATCAATATTTTAAAATGAATTTGTTCATTTGGAGTTGTGTGTTATTTTTGAATAATTATTTTTCTCCTCATCTCACAATTAAGTAATAAAGTAAAATTATTTGTATCTTAATATGATGAAATTATGTTCTCCCTTCCTTAAATACTTCCTCTCTCATTAAGACATGAATATTAAAAAGGAGTGAGGATGAAATAGTTTAACTTAAGTTGTATATGTTATAAGGAAATTTTATATATCACCTAGTTTAAATTGATCGATCTCCTACCTTCTCATACTCATATTAAAGGAAACTTGTTATATATAAATTTACTTGAAAAAAAAATTAGAAACACCCTAGAAGGCCATAATAAACATGTTTTATATGAATTTGGAGATTATTGGGATAATACAACACTAAATATCAATGGGTTTCTCAACATTTATAATTAATCGATCACTCACATCACAGTGCTGGAAATGGAGGTGACCAAAGTGTACAAGACTAGTAGAGATTACAAAACAGAGAAAAATAATTTTCTATTAGAGGGAGAAAATTTGGAGGTGCTTCATAATGGTTTTGATCATGATTCTCTACTAATATCTTATGGATATCTGGCCCTCAATATCATAAAATATATTACGTTAAAGGGTAGGTTCAATGTTGTGCATTTGTCTTTTTTTATTTACCTCAATTATTTTAGACGAGTTTACCTTTATATATCCTTATTTATATATAAATTTCTATTGATAAATTTAAAAAGGTTAAATATACTATTCCAAGACGTGAATGATTTATTTTAATTAAATGAAAATATTTCAAAGGAATGAATCAAATCTCCCCTGATATACCCAAACCTCACAAAGGTAAATATGAAGTTAGGAAAGTTTAGAAAGTTTGGATAAAGTATCTAGGTAGAGATATTCATACCAAATACATACAATAAAATACTACCATGAACATTGCCAAATAAAAAGGGATTAGTATTAATAATCAACTAAGAAGTGTTTCCAAAGTTTCTCTAGGGGTTGGTAACAAAGAAACTAACATAAGTAAAGATGGATCTTCATATGAGTATTTTATTTTGATAGATGATGTTATAAGAGATAAAGAGGAGACTAATACCCATAATGTGACTAAAGGGAGGAAGAGAAAGATCCTAATTCACAAAGTTGACAAGGGTAAAAGGAAAGTGGGAGATTTCCCTAAGGAGATAGAGTTAGAAGAACTAAGAATCCAATCACATGACCATAATTTTAATGCCTTTGTTCATTATTTAAAATGAAAATAAAAAATGGTCAATAATAATTGGATTTACAAAAAAGAAATTATGAGGTTGTTCATGAGGGGGTTGTCTAATCTCAAAGGCAAAGTGAAATTTATACAATAGGATAATGAATGATTAAGTCATAAAGATATTGATAAATATTTTAGTACCCAAATTCAAAGACAAAAGATAGGGTTGGTACCCTAGAATGTGAAAATGACAATCTTAAGAATAATATAAGTTATTTGGTCAAATATAATAAGGCATCCATACATTAAAGAATTGATAATTTGGAGAACTTAAGGTATCATATGGGAGGATTTATTGATATCAAGATCTATTTAAAGAGTAAGGGTAAGAATCTATAATGTAATGAATGTTTTAAAGACATACATAAGGAAAATATGCTTTTTCATATTGACTCAAACCTAAAATGCATGAAAATATGTAGGGAGGATGTTGTACGGAGATTGGACATTTAAAGTGCCTATAGTTGTTTTCTGGTTGCCTTTTATTTGTAGTGTTACTTAAGTTATTCTCAAGATTTATTTTGGTTGTTTTTATCTATTTTTTCAATTGTATAGTCTTATTTTACTTTGGGACTTGGTGAGTCCTCTTGTTCTATTTTTTTTATATTCTTCTTGTAAGGATTGGGGTCCCTAGTTTAAAAAACCCCGCCTTTAACCTTAATAACAAAACAAAAAACCACCCTTATTTCTATTGTATTCCTTTAGAACATGTGAATTATAAAAGAAAATTTTAGTCATCTAAAATGCAAAACTTTATAACTTAAGCATGGTTAATGAAACCAAATCCATAGGTCTTCCTACTTACTTACACAAACCTTCTAGGCTATTCATTCATTGATTCCCAATCATCCAAAACCTTTCAAACTTAACCTTTATAGACCCAAGAAACTCTTTAAGACCCAGATCCATCCCCTCAAGTTTCATTCCCTTTGGACAATAGTGCCCACTTGGACAAGAGTGCTGAAACCCAAGGTGTCCTAACTTTGGCACTATTGTCCAAGTTCATTTTTGGTCCTAATGGTTAGATTCTTTTAGATCATTATCCTTTTCCTTGCTAGCCTAATTTGAATTCATTTAACTCATGATCATTGATTTCCATATAAAAGTCTATTCAAAATCAATTTAGAAGGGTTAGAACTCATTTATAAGAGAGGATCAAGAATACAAGCAAGTACACTCAAACATTCTTCCCTTTTCTCTAAATATAGCCTTCTAAGATCATTTTAAGCTTATTCAAACCTTTGCACTAGTCCCTAGCCATCTAAAGTACATCTAGTTTCACATATAGTTACATTTATCATACATAATTGCACCAATCAATTCAATGGGAGAACTAAATTAGCTTGATCCCTCCTCATAGTATTGGTATGTAGGCAGTGTGCCCACACAGATGTTGTGAAGTGTGTCTAGCATATCCTTTATACAGTAACCCCTTCTTTATCTTTTATAATTTTCCATTCAAGCTCAACAACAAAGAGCTCCTAGGGCTTTGAAGATTAAAATTATATGCACAATGATATCCTCAAGCTTCCAAGGTTTGATATTTCATTGACATGGTAACATAAACCTATCAAACAGAACCCAAAAAGCTCAGACCACTTGGACAATAGCACTAGAAAGGGACTATAGCACTAGATAGTAGGGTGTCTCACTTTTAGTGCTCCTATATAATCTGGAAAAAAACCTCAAGATCTAATTTTTAATAATTTCCCAATCCTTCTACTCTAGTATCAGACCATGTCTCAGTCTAGATCATTCAGAATAAGCTAAGTTATTTTTCTCTTATTTATTACTATATTTAGAAAAGGCAAAAATACAAATCTATTTACATAACTTAATATCTTAATTCCTATATATTATTTACTAATTTACATTTATTTAGAACTATTTATTTAACTAAGAATAAAACTCCATTATTCTAAAACCAATAAAACATTTGGTGAACCCAACTTATTTTGAATTATTGAACAAAAACCCTAGAATCCCTAGGGTAAATTATTTTTGAATTTTTTCCATAATTTCATTTATTTACAAACTTTTCTTACATTTCTTGAAAATAATAAATAAACAATAGTGGGCCCTATCTTGTACATGAATGATGAAGTCTATAATATGTTAGTACAAAGCCTCATCTTTTGAATTTCATGTTTATGTTTCATAATAATGGATGATATTACAAAATTTATGGATAAAATGACATAAGATTTCAATATGCCTTTTGCATACTCTATATTTCTCATATGAAAAAATATAAAAGTTTATCATTCTAAACATGTTATAAATGTCATAGCACATGTCCCAATTTTTTATGCATACATGCACAAATTCATGCTTTCTATCCCTTGTTTTCTATTTTTCATGTGGAATGTTCTCTATAATCATATTTCTATACAATTTATAATTTCACTTACATGAATTTTAGCCTACATGCATAGTTTATACCTAGATTTATATGCCTCTTTGTCTACTCTTTTTTCAATGCCATATCTCATATAGAGGAAAGAAATCCTTTTTCCTCCTCTCCCTCAAGAGGGTAATGGCTACTTTCCCTCTAACTAGGTCCATGTTATCACCCCTCCAAAATGTGAGGTAGCCTATATTTTTGCTCTTAATCCATACATTCCACCTATATATTCTTCAAACCCTCTATAACATATGTCCTTACATGTTCAATTAGAAGCAACTAAAGTTTGCACTTGTGAGACTCTAAGGAATTAAATCACCATCATGAACAAGATATTATTAGATTTACAAATGTAGAATCAAAAATTACATGAAAATATCACAACATTGTAAAATTAGGTTACAATACAAAAGCTTCAAAGGTACCCTAGGGCCAATCATTTATATGCACCTTCACCTAGTCAATTGGTTGCAAGCAATGTTATATATCAAAACTAGAAATCACAACCTACAATAAGCACTACAAATAACTATAATAGGGCACCATTACACTTTGATTCAAAATGGTACAAACCATATTTTATATTATCAGTACTACTAGATAGGATGTTAATCACATTGCCTTCTACTCATCAATGGAATCCACATCTCCTACATAGGCAGCCACATCAACCTTTTTGTAACTACCATCATATCCATGGACATAGAGATAATGATTTTTATGGACTCAAGAATTGGATTAATAGATGTATTTATAATGGCATCATAGCATTCACATAAGGGGCACCATATACCTTATTTCTCCATGATTAAGTCCTCATATGACATTCCTTCATAGGAATCATCGGTTACTCATCATGAGAGTAATGTGATTAATCAGATAGAGCCTTAAAGGAAATATCCTATGCCACCTAATATATGGATTTGAAGACTAATATAGTGAGCTCAACCTACATACATTATTTTAGTCCACAACATAAACAATATAGTTCCATACATATTCACATCATAGAGTCTTGATTCAATAAAATATTCACTATGACCATGTTTTCTATGACCTATTTCAAGTATCAACCCACTATTATTAGTATTAAATGATCCAACAACATAGGTTTCAGATCCATCTCAATATATTTCTCAATCATACACATCACAAAGTACCACTTCAAATAAATATTCACTATAGGTGAGTTTTCCAGGACCTATTTCACATAGCAACCTACTACAATTGGTTTTACACAAGCCACCATGATATAGGACATCATGATGGGGATTCTCCCATGAGATTCACCGATTAGTATCATATATTTCCATCTTTGCTTGTATATAATCTCTTCTAATTGATTTTATATAGTTTAAATATTCCAAAAATACAAAAACAATATAACATTTCAAAATCCAAAAACATTCAAAAATGTCACAAATCCAAAAACATTTCAATTGTATGAATCATCCATGCTTTATATTGTTACTAATATGCTAGAATTAGATTTTTTATTCTGCATTATTATTTATCAATTTATCTACATTACCATACTTCACTTGATCTTCTTTGAGTGTGTGTAGTGACATCCATATCTTTGATTGCTTCACTATATCAATTGAGGGGGACTCCTACTTTTACATTCAAGACACACATCAATATGCATTCCCATTTGGGGAATCTTCTACATGACTACACCATCCAGGTTATGTCATTCCTACACTACACACTCCAAGTTGTCATGCTGATGTATATTACTTACTAGATCACACAAACTATTATACTGAAATTTCACTCATATTTTGCACTTGTGTATTTCTTAGCATATACCTAGTCTTGTAATAACATGTATCACATACTTTCACTCTTGATTTGATTAGTTATATTTGATTATATCTTTCCATTATATGTATGCTTTCTCTTCTTTCATAGCATAGCTTTTTGGATTGTATTTCTAGTTTCTACTTATCTCTTGTGGGTGCTTTATTACATTTTCTAATGTCCTTTGCTTCTATTCATGTGTGTGCCTTAGGACATT